>VHZZ01000225.1:21636-79238 GCA_009801015.1 Silene noctiflora
TTTACTTAATATTTATGTTGAGAAAATGTCCTAGTCCGTAATATTTAAAGGTTACATTCAATATTTATGTACTTGGTATTTACGTATTATTGTATTATCTGAGGGTTTCAACGATGCGTCATACGACCACGTAAGAGTTGACAAGAGTTTCAAATATAAATAAATAAAATGCTATAAATAACAAAGTTTAATTAATTAGATAAATAATGTCGTAAATTGACAAGGCAAACAAGTATAGTTAGTAAGTTAGTAATAAGTGATCCTAAATTAGCTCAATGCTGAGCTGCTATGAATCACAAAATACCCAACAAATTATCCAACTAATACGTGAATTAATAATTATCCTTAAAACATTCTTAATATATATAGTTATTCATGTTGGATTCTTTTTCATAATTTAAACTACATTACTCGAAGAACAAGTGAAAATGGTGGAGGGAGGATTTGTCAAGGCAGACCAGACAGAGTTTACAGAATGTTTCAGAACAATTGGAAAAACGCCTTATATCATGCGACTCGCCTTTTCTGCTGGCATTGGAGGCCTTCTCTTCGGCTACGACACAGGTACCTTGAATCCGTATAGTATAAATGTATAATGCTAATGCTAGCTTCTAAGTCTACTGGATTCATTTTGTTTCTATACTCTATAGGTGTTATCTCTGGGGCTCTTCTATACATCAAAGAGGACTTTAAAGATGTCGAACGCAAAACCTGGTTGCAGGAAACCATAGTGGCCATGGCAGTAGCAGGAGCCATACTAGGAGCGGGTATTGGGGGTTGGTTGAATGATAAGTTAGGAAGGAAACCGGCAATCGTAATAGCAGATATTCTGTTTTTCATTGGTGCTATAATCATGGCCCTTGCTCCAGCTCCTTGGGTCATCATACTTGGACGAGTCTTTGTGGGTTTAGGCGTTGGTATGGCGTCCATGACTGCACCTCTCTACATCTCTGAGACCTCTCCTACTAGGATTCGAGGGGCTCTTGTTAGCACCAATGGCTTGCTCATCACTGGAGGCCAATTCTTTGCTTATCTCATTAACCTTGGCTTCACCACGGTAGAGTAATCTCCCTCGTCTACTTCATTGATGACCCTAAATATACATATAATTGTTAACTACGTGTCTAATACTCCAACCGAGTTGTTCAGGTTACCGGGACATGGAGATGGATGCTAGGGGTGGCTGCTATTCCAGCATTAATACAACTTATACTCATGATCTCCCTTCCAGAGTCTCCTAGGTGGCTTTACAGAAATGTAACAAATAACACTAAACCATTTTTACTGATTTCTTTTTTCTTTTTTTTTTGCTAAAAGTTTTCTTCATTGCTATTCTTGGTGTGTAATTGAGCAGAACAAAGTTGCAGAGGCAGAAGCCATATTGTCGAAAATCTACGGGGCAGAAGAAGTGGAGGAAGAAATGAAAGCATTAAAAGCGTCAGTAGAGCATGAAATGGCAGAAGAAGGGGAAATTGGAGGGGGAAGCATGATAACCAAAGTGCGAAAAGCATGGGGAAACACGGTAGTTAGAAGAGGACTATATGCGGGAATAACAGTACAAGTGGCACAACAGTTTGTGGGTATAAACACGGTGATGTATTACAGTCCGACAATAGTGCAGTTGGCGGGATTTGCATCTAAAAGCACAGCCATGGCACTCTCTCTAATCACGTCAGGACTGAATGCAGTAGGGTCGATAGTAAGCATGATGTTTGTAGACAGATATGGGAGAAGGCGACTTATGATCATCTCTATGTTTGGCATCATTACTTGCCTCATCGTCTTGGCTCTTGTCTTCTATCAAGCTGCTCAACAAGCTCCCAGAATTAGTTCCACAGAATCCGCTCATTTTGGATTAAACTCTACCTGTCCTGATTTCACCTCTGCTCCCAATCCCGCTTCTTGGAACTGTATGACTTGTTTGAAAGCTGCCTCTCAATGCGCCTTCTGTACCAATCAAGCTAGCGAGGTATTATTGCTCTTTCTCACAATAGTCTTGTTTCATTTCTGGACGTTTTCTGTGAGTGGTACCGTGTTCCATTTGCAGAGTATTAGAATCACATTCATCCATGATACTGACTCATTGGATGAGAAGAAAGTGCATTGAACTAAAATTTGGTATCATATTCTAAAACTAATCTGTCCAACTTTGAATTTGGAATAATAACAGTTGCACCCGGGAGCATGTTTAGCAAAAACAGATGGGATGAAAGCGGCATGCCATGGAGAGCACAGAGTGTACTTCACGGAAGGATGTCCTAGCAAATTTGGTTTTTTGGCAGTCATACTTCTAGGAGCATACATAATCTCGTACGCTCCAGGAATGGGGACGGTGCCATGGATAGTCAACTCTGAAATATATCCACTAAGGTACAGAGGAGTTGGTGGTGGTATAGCGGCAATGGCCAACTGGACGTCAAATCTTCTAGTGAGTGAGACCTTCTTAACATTAACGCAGGCCTTAGGATCAGCGGGTACCTTCCTGTTGTTCGCAGGGTTCTCAATCATTGGACTCATATTCATCTACTTGGTGGTGCCTGAAACTAAAGGGCTGCCTATTGAAGAGGTGGAGCGTATGCTGGAGAAGGGGTTTAAGCCAAGCCTGTTGGGTGGTCCAAATAGTAGTAACAAGGAGAGTAAAGCTGCTGAAGCATGAGGTTTATGGTGATCATCTTGAAGAGTTAAACCTAATTTTGACGTTTGATTCCCTACTTTAAAAGCTTACTTTGGGAATCACTTCAAATGAACAAAAAAAAAAAAAAATATCAAGAATACTACAAGTTGATCATAGAAGTAGAACATTGGAAAAGTCCCAAATGTCAAAACTATGGTCCTGTATCTTGTGATTCTTGTCATCTTTGATAGTGTACCTTATCACCCTAAATATCAAAGGATGCTCGTCCTCACTTTACCGCCTTCTGTCAACTATATTTTGGCTTTCGGGTCCTCCTCTATAGTCTATACTGCTAAATTAACTCTACAGAGGCCCACTCTACATGAAAGCCTTACATTCATTAATAAATCAAATGCCAAATTGAGAGCTAAAACTAGGTTTCGTTGAATTTGTACCCGCCACACAACATCGCCCGTCACAGGTAAGCAACTGAGAATATTAAAACCCCAGAAAAGTTAAGCTCCATATTTACTCTAATCCGTAACTTACAGGATCATATCAGCAACACAATTAAGAATTATGAACAAGTTACCGATGAACATTGAACGAAATTCAACACAACTGAGGAATTATAAATAAGGCATGGTGGTTACACTACTCCTTGTAAAATTCAATCCATCAAAAAGTCGATTTACTACATGCACCAAAAATGTGTTCGTGCCTAGTAATGTGGCCAACAAATCTTCGAACAGAAGCTGTAAGAGCTGTATTGACTCCTCCAGTGTTAAGCTCCCTTCCTAGCATTGGACTAACCACCCAGGCACCGCCACTCCAGATTGCCTACTACCACACCAGGTTGGCCGCAGCCACCTTAAAATTGGTGGTATACTGGTATGTGCCGTCAACCCCATAGGGAAGGGCGTGGTGGGGGCCCAATGATTGGTGGCACATCACAATCCTAAAGACAGGTCCACGATGGCATACACGTCAGTACGTCACCCATCTCAGGTTATGGCACAGAGCTGGCAAAGGGAGACCTGCAGCATCAGTCTGGGGATGGTGTGTAAACGCTATTAGGGTTGTTAGTTGGGCCACTGGATTAAAATTAAATCTGAAGGGGGAGAGTACCACTCTATCCAGTATTAATTGAGCCACGTCATCCCTAAGCTTGAATTTTGAGGGAGAACCCCCTCTCTAGTCTCTGGACTCCCCCTTCCCTTCCCTTCCTTTTCCCTTCACTCTTCCCCTCCATTTTTGTATCCAAACAAGGGGTTGATGTTATCTACCTAATGCAATAAGGTACTGAAGATCGGAATCTATTACATAATGTCTTTAATAGCTTGAGCTTCATATTTGCCATTAAGCTAAAATTCCCTTAAAAGTTATCATATAGTTTATGAAAGGATGACTTAATGTCTTAATGTGTCTAATTTCTATGACGCCATCACCTTATTAGAGCTTTCCTTCTTGTTTCCCTAACCCTTTATGATTACATGAGCTGCATCGACGAAGTAGCTCATATAATCTTAAAGGTACTAGCAGCCTCTTCCGAGAGAAGCTTTTATTTTTACCCTTCCTACACAATCACTTGGGGCTACCAACAATATAATTGCAGGCTAACTGAACAATGTACCAGGCAAACACGTTAGGGAAAAAATGCAGTATTCTTTATTTGGGATCTGTTGATTTTGTTTCCAGTATTCATCGCCGATAGCCAGCATCAAGTAACCTTTACGATTGCGACTAATCGAATATTGAAAACATACATTTGATGAGCTTAAGTTGGCTCATTAATAGCTTACAGCATGAATGCACTCAGAAATTTGCTGGAATTCAACTCATTCAGCTTGTTGAAAAGCTTCAACAAATGCGTCCTTCATAAGGGAATTCGAGGCAGCTATCCGAGTTACTGTAATATCAAAGTCTTTACCAGACCTAGCCCAAGAAAAAAATTCAATATTATTCAATTGTCATATACGCTTAAGTTGCATAACTAGGCAAATGATAAATTTGTTTCTTACGGATCAAAAACTAGCCCTCCAGCTTCTTGTATAATTACAATGCCAGCCGCCACGTCCCTGCCACGAGAGAAAATGGTAAAATATGCCATCACTGAGACAAGGTAATTTCCTTTTCACCATTTCGCAAAAGATTTGTAATCAAAGAATTATGATGAAGATGATGATGACAACGACAAAAGCAATAATAATAAAACTAAAATCATACCAGGCACCACCATATCCAATCTCATACATAAGATCCAACCTTCCACATGCTATTCCACATAAGTTCATTGCACATGATCCCGACATTCGGATGGATCTAACCTGAAGTAGAAGAGAAAGAGAAAAAGGGGGTATAGGTTGGGAAATACGAGTAATCTTCAAGTACCGATTACAGTTGCAATAAAGTAATATGTACCTTGAAAAGCAACGAATTAATTTTATTTGTTGTGGCATCAATAGTCAATTTATCACGTTTTGTACCAGCCTGCACACATAGGTGAATCTAATCAACAGCAAAAGAAGCAAAGCCTTGGTCACAACAAATGGAATAGTAATAAGGATATATTCAGAAGATTATCTTGATTTGATTTTTGACAAAAACTCTTACATTCCAAGTTTTGAAATAGTAAAATGGAAGAGGTTTATGGTTGATGTGATTTAACAAACGAGCAAACAGCGCAAATAAATGTGATTCAAAGCACAGTAAGAAATGAGACAGTGACGATGAGATGAGAAATATGAAAATTGACAAAGTGATATAATATAAAAGGTGGTGAAGACATATAGAAGAATGAAGATTCGATTGTGTAGGGTTTGCGTACCTCGGTTGCAAGCATGCATTTCACAAGTTGATCCTTAGAAGACACTGGAAAAGGTAATATCTTAGCTCCAAAAGCTAAGAAACTAAAGTGTTTATAAATATTGAAAATGAAGGAGGTGTGTTGATTACCATGAATAGGATTACCATTCAGAAAAGCACCTTCCCCTTTTATGCCTGTGAATAGCTAGAAGATAGAAAAGCCTAAAAGTTGAGATATTTATCTAAAATGAAGAAAGGGATAGAAATAATATGTCACCTCTTCCATAATTGGATTATAGACAACGCCGACAATGGGTAGTTTTCCAATGGTGAGACCAATAGAAACGCAGACAAATGGGAAGCTGAAAGAGTGAAGGGGTGGTATTATTATAGTATTATTGTTGGAAAGCATGAGAAGATAATGAGAGTAGAGTAGAATAATAAGAAATGTAGAAAAGTAAGGACGGACCCGTGCACAAAGTTAGTAGTTCCGTCAAGAGGATCAACAATCCAGGTAGGATCATCAGTGAGGTCAGTGGCACCATAGGCAGCAGTGGTTTCTTCACCAATGAACTGAAATTGTTGTTAAACTCAGAAAAACGGTACTCTAAAGATATATATGTATATATGGAGTATGGAAAAAGGGTAATGGTGACCTTGTGAGAAGGGTAATGGTGCTTGAGGTGTTTAAAGACAAGGTCTTCGCATGCCTTGTCAGTTTCAGTCACCAAATCCACCTGCATAAACAAGATGATGATGATGATGATGATGATTATTGCATTTGTAATTCTAAGTGAGTATAAATTACAAGTAATCGGATTGAATTGAAACAAACCTTGCCCTTGTGCTCCACATTTTTGGTCTGATAAAAGGCTTCCCTAATCACCTGTGAAATCAGTGAGATTGAATTAATAAATAAAAATAATAAAAAGAAAAGGAGATAAATAAATAAATAAATAAATAAAATTAGGAAAAGTACATGGCCAGCTTTCTTGGCAGCATCAACAGCAGTTGCAAGATAGTGTGAAAGAGGAAGCACTGTAAATCACAAAATGAAGAATGAATGGATGAGAAGCAGCAATGTAATTAATTAAAATTAAAATTAAAATAAAAAAAAAAATGGTAGAGAAGCAGAGATGGAGAGACATTACCATTGGTTGCCATTTTTGAGAATGTGTGATGCTTGATTATTGATTGATGACTCAATCAAATAATCAATCAATGACTCACTCACTAGTCACTACGTTCTACGGACCCTACGGACCCGACGCTTCTTTTTTTCTTTCTTTCTTTGTTTCCCCTCCAATTACAGAATATTCTTTATCACTCATTCAATCATACTCGCATATACTCCTTCCTAACTAGCAAGAGTAGCAACTACACAACTCACTTATACAATACTCCGTACCATATTACCATCTCCGTTTTATTTTACAAGTCGTTTTTAAAACGTTTTATAAAACTAAACAAACAAAGTAATATCCATCTTAATATCTTTCTACGTGATTAACTATGATTGCTTTTCTACAAAAAAAAAAAAATAGAAATCTTAATTTGTGGACTCAACTTAGCATTCTTGTTTCACCTCTTCCAATTTGGGTTTAAGATTTTATTCTTCTTCAACTTTAATTATTTCACTTGTAAAAAATTGACACAATAACAAAACCAAATAAAACAATTTCATATCAGACAAAATTTTATTTAATTGTATCCCTATTATTTGTGGTTAACGATATAAGAGAAACATATATAGAGGGACATCAAACATATAGATACGCCACGGAGTACTTGGGCAATGGAATAGAATAGTGCTTCATTCTAGTAAATAAAAGGATGTTGCAAATTCATAATACAAAGTAGAAATTGCTTAATTAGTAGTCCCTGCTAGATTTAAATTTCCTAATCATCTACTCGTATAATCAAAATATCGTCTAATATGCAATGCAAGTATTTTAAAAAAAAAAAAAAAAAAAAAAAAAAGCAAGGGTGGTGCTAAATGGCGTGAAAGGAGGTGAGGTCTCGGGACATTTGCCAAGGTATGTCATTCACGACCGCCTCATAATTACGAACGTCGTCACCGTCTTTGGCGGAGATAATGAGGCGGTAATTATTACCGGTAACAACCTGATACTCTCCTCTAACAATTTTGAGGAACTCGAGGTTGGTGTTGGCTTTGATGTTGTGTTCTGTGACAGCGTACTTGGCTACATCCTGCACGTGCTCGTCTTCCAGGTCTGTAATGGGGGTGTAGCCTCCCAGGGCTGCCCCACGCATGCTCGCGGTGGTCGACTCCGCTAGCAGAGAAAGGATTACTACTCCTGTTATCATGGATGCTGCTGTGGTAGTCTTCATCTTCCTTGAGTTACGTTATTCTTTGGAGGGGAGGGGTGTGTGGATGTTTGGTTTCTTATAGACTTGTTGGTTATATAATATGGATCTCTATGTAAGAGGGATATTATTGCAAGTGTTTTTATCAATGATTTCCCATGCTTTAATGATTGCCATTCCTTTACATCAACAATGTTTTAATGATCACTCCATTTATAGCCTATTATTAATCAGTGGTTATTATAACTAAACAACCCATTAAGAAAATAAACAAATGCCTCCTTATTGGGATTAATACATAGGGAGTACATGATACAAAAACTAAAGTAATAAGTAGTATCTAGCGGATGAAATCGACAAACATCAAACAACAGCTACGCAGGTCAGATATCAATGTTATGTTCCCGCAGCTTTAGAACACAAGGATGGGCATCCCAACAGACATTCAAACCAGCAACCTGTACAGGTCTAGCTTGCATGGAAATCGAGACCACGGCCGAACCAACTTGTCTATAAAACAATACCAGGCCTTCTGGAGAAAATATATATCACTGGGACAGATATACTCTCTTTATTTCCCCCTCACAAAATAAAGGAAGTGTAAGCATATCACTGGGAGAGATGTTACGGAGTCTAGAATAGTAGAAATAAACATTCATAATTAGACAAAGCACACATGTGATCAAAATACCAAGTATTATATCGTATTGAATAAAAATATCATTCATAGTTTACAACTCGACAGTATAACAAATTATTCTATGCAACTTGTACTCCTAATTCTCAACTACAATTACTTGTTGACCTCAAAAAATTTCATATGCAGCGTGAAGCGCCATAATTATGATTGTGGAAGCTACGCCCTTAATCACATGACAAGTGATGAGGGGTAGACCGTATACGTTGAGCTTAATGACGGCGGTTAGGACAAGGAAGGTGAGTGATGCTTTATCGCGACTCTTGATGCCTAAAGCATTAAAAAGGAGGGTGATGATAAGCAAAATGATGGGGGGAAGAAATGTCCGAGCATCCAAAATGGGGGATGCTAAGATGGAATAAAAAGACAATAAGTAGAATAGTCTGTGAGAAAGCAAGGTGGGTTTAAGTTGAGCTACAATGGTGGTGAAATTTGCAAGGTTACTTTGATGCAGCATGCTTGCTTTGTTGATATTCATCATATTATATATATTCAATGTGATGAATATATATACATATATATATATATATATACATATATATTATATATAAATTCAATGGATACGGTTGGTTGGGGTTTCAATTATTGAAATCAATTGACTAATGACGACTATTCTCTTACGCGATGTGATACACGGTTTGGTCCAACCTATATTAAGATAAGTATTCAACAGCTGATTTTAATAGCTGATTTAGTTGACGATTAAGACGAGCTAAGGTGAAGGTCAAATAAAATAAGCTAACAATTAAATTTAATAGGCCACCATTTGATTATGATTGATAGTTGCATACTTGCATCACCATCACCACTCACCGCTCACCACTCACCACTCACTTTATGTATCCTTACATTACTCGTGTTTAACGTGATCAAAATTACCTGCATCAAATCTACTGCTTAGGCAGTTTGACCCCCATTCCAATAACTCAACCCATTCCCCAACTAAGGACCCAAATTTACGCCAACAATTACACTTGAGCTCATTGTTTATTGTGTGTTAGGTCTAGCAGTGCTCCAGGGCTCTTCCGTTTGAGTGGAAGGACCAATAGCGTTGCTCTCGTATACTTCGTTCGTACTTCATAATAGGTGATATCCGCGTACAGCCTAAACACACAGATTCTACGCTTTTCTATAAAGCAAAGCTGACTTAGACTTGGATACACTCTGACAATGATTCACAGTGCCGTGTGTTTATTTCAGGATTATGAAGCCAACAACATATGGTGATATGGTAGCTTCTGGTAGCACGGAAAAAACTTGATTCATCAGACCTTCAGAGTATATCTGCCTCTAAACCTCACCATGAGTCCATGACAGTATATGGCTCTAAACCTATTGTAGTTGGGTGGCTCTCCCATATTCAATCTCCTTGTCCATGTCAGGGGAAATGTTGCTAGGACAATATATTAAATTCTAAAAGTGAGGTTGAATACATAAAACACAGATGCAAGATCTAGTAATCTACATAACCTTTTTTTTTCCTGCAGATCTTAAACAGCAACACTTTCACAGAAATGACGAAAATAAATGACAGCTCCACAAACAGGTTAGTACGATACAAAATGTTGACAGAACAATTACAAGTACACCACAAACAGAAACGACAATGTTGAACGAACAATGGAAGTGTAGCAAGATTAAGCAATGGGAAAAGATGGTCTTACATTCTTACCCTGTCAATAATACTTCCCAACGTCAACAGAATTGCATACTTCAACTTAACTGCAACAAAGACATATTGTTCCTGACAATTGAAAAGAGAGAAATTGGAAACATCAGAAATTCTGTTGGGAATATACACGTGATAAATTGTCGTTGTGCAAGATGTTCCCAAATCTCAAATAGCAAAACAAAATCACTTCATTTCCTGGTAAATCGACTTTTAAGAAATACGGAGTACGTTATATTGAACATGTAGCGCAAATTCAAGAACCATAGACAACTGCACAAACCCCATACTCATGACGACCAAGTGCTACAATTGGAAGGTTCAAACACTATCTTAAAACCGAAGAGGTCAAACTTGCTCCAAAACTCCAATATGATGACAGGTTCAAACTTCAAACTGATAAAAAGCTTTTACATACTTCACTAAAAAACTTGGGAGAATACTTCAGAATTGTGTTGAATGAAAATACTCTTTTTTTTTACAGTATATGACTTGTATTTCTGATTGAAGTCACAAATCACCAATTAAAAAAGGTTTCCAAGTTCCAACTATTTTTGCCGTGTTTGGATATAAGGCCTTAGGAGGGGAGGGGAGGGGAGGGAAAGGGAGAGGGGTGGAACCGTGGAAGGAGACTGGGAGAGTGGAGTTAGGTGAGTTTTTCCTTCCAAATCTTTCCTTTGTTAGAAAAATTCTAATTTTCCTACCACTATTCTTCCCCCTCTTTTTCCTTCCACCTCTATTCTTATATGCACAAGGCATTGTTTAGATGAAGCCTACTACAAATTTGGGAATTGAAGATATGACCAAACTAAGAAGCATCAGTCATACCATAATTACTAGCCAGCTTCAAATAACTGCTTTTTCATATCAATTTGAACCGAGAAGAGAGCAAGTCACCTCCCCTGAAGATTGAAAAGCAATAAAACATGAGCACAGTAAATCATTTCCTTGGAAGTCAACCATAAACCTCACAATTTTCAATTCAATAATTTATGACTGGAATATCAATTTCAATCATGTACATTTCATAACTTCAGAAAGAAAAACATGAGCTGTCTTTACAAGCGATTCAGAAATTAGAATCTTAGCTTACACAAGAAGCAGATCCAATTTATTAATGAGTCAGTTAACTATAGAATCGTATACTCGTAACATTGAAGAGCATATAATCAAGATCCAAGAACAAGTGTATAATGCAAAAGTGCACAACAGTTTCAGGACTCATGTAGCAATTTAATTAATATAAAAGAGGCCATGACCTAATTACTCTCAACCTAAGTAAGATAAGAAAAACACAGATCACTAGAACATAAAACCACGGTCCAGATTTCCATCGGGTATTGAGCTACTCCAACAATGGTAACTTACAATTTAAGTTGTTTCTGTAAGTGTAATAGAACCAAAATTTCATCTAAATTTCAAAATTTGTAAGCATTGCAAAGCGCAGTCAGTAGCTTTGTTCGAATTCACCTTACAATTTTCTTTAACGTTTGTTTCACACTTCATTTCCTTGAAAACGTGGTGAATTTTGGTAACCCTTTCAATACTCTATATTAAACCTCAAGCCACCAAAATAGGACCTCATCTTAACGAAGTGAACATGTGAACTTTTATGCACCAAAGCTGAAATGCTGAATTAGCCAAAGCACATAGCAGAAAAAGTAGGGATTTTCCTAAAAACATCAAAGTGGACAACATAAAAAGCAAATTCAGACAAATACAAACACTGGGGTGACACCTTTTCTTCTGGACCTTGACTTTTGTTTTCACTTGACCAGCTTCCAACCCCCCATCTTTCCCATCAGCATCTCCCGCCTGCTTGATCCCCTTTCCTTTGACACCCGAGGTAAGACAGACGAGGCTTTCCACAAAAACCTCAGCACCAAAACCACACCTATGGCCACCAATCAATGCCAAGACAAAGGGCAGACCATCTTCAATAATAACATCTGTAACTTGGCCGCTCCCCACTTGCACCCAAAAGCAGTCCTTCCCTTGCTGCATCAAGACCTGGTGGCCTTGCTTGGACAAGGCCAATGTTTTAATAGGCAACAATTCAGGCCTGACCTCCATATACGGGAAGCTCAGCAACTTAGTCCAGGAGCTTTTGACTCCATACTCGTTCATAACCCAAATATCAACGCAGCGGCCAAACTTAGGCCCATGTTCAACCTGCAGGAACAAAGATTCCCCAAAAACACCGACACACAAGCGCGGCACAACCAACTCCTGGGCTGCATCTCCAAGATGATAATCAGGCAAAGGCAAAACAGTAAAGGTGTGGAAATGCAGATCAAATGCAAGTAAGACGTAATCATAGACAAAGTCATCCAAGGAGCCACGCCAAAGCAAGCCGGTCATATCAAAGACAAGAGGATGAGTGGTAGTGGCAATCCAATGCAAGGAATTGCGGAGAAGCTTAGCATTGGACATTGGGTGGGACAGAAAATGAGGAAAGTCGGTGGCTTTAATCCATGAATTAGTGAGCAAGCTGAAAACATGAACCTCCCTGGGATGGTGTTGAGATAAATGATGAAGCTGAACAACCCTAACAATCTTATAATCTCGGTTAATTTGATCGAAGCCAAAGCCGAAATGAATCCAATAAGGGTGGTGAGGGGGGGAAGGAAGAAGAGGGATGGAGTGGAAAGAGGAAGAAGTAGGGTTGATGAGGTGGAGAGAATGGGTAGAGGAGGAGATACAGAGAAGACCGTTGCAAGAGGCAATGATGTCATAAGGAGTAGGAGAGGATGAGGGGAAAGGGAGAGGGATTCTGCATTTAGAAATGGTGATACCTGATGAAGGTGCAGATGCTGGGAGTTGCAGGGTAAGGAGTGCAATACCAGCATCTTCATCTTCATCTTCATCTTCATCAGGATGGGAGATGAGAGCAGCCAAGGAGATATAATTGGAGATGGTGGACGAGTTGTGTTTGATGTGGAGAAGCTGGAAAGTGGTGTCATTGATGAGGTTGAAGAATGATTTTGAGACGAGTTTGAAGCGAGTTAAGGGTTTTGGAGGGACATAGCTTAATATTTTCCCGACAATGTCGTCAGGGAGACCTTGATTGTCTTCCATTTCCATGCCTAAGCCAAGCTTGTGCTTTTTATTAGGGTTTATCTCAACTGCAGCGGTGGTGTCTTCAGTATTCTCCATTTCTCCCTCCACTTCAACAGTTCAACCTCACCTCCTTTGCAACATTCTTGTACGGAGTTCTTTATTCTCTCACTCATTATTGTATCCAGATTAACAATAATTAGGGCATGTTATTTTTTTTTTTTTGTTTATGGAGCTGAATTACATCTAGTAAACCGGTTAATCGGATCGGGATTGGGGCGAACCAACTTCGTCAAGTCTGTTATATTATCGGCTTAGTTTAGGTCGGGTCGGATTGTTTCGAGTGTTTTTCAGGTATGTTAGTCGGGTCATTTCAAGTTAAGCGGGTTGGGTTGATTTGGGTTCGGGTCAATGTAAGAGAGATAAAAAATACATTTAGTATTATTACTTGTTTTTAGTTTAGTTGTATTAATTGATTCTTTAGTTTAACGTAAGCGTGCTTTAAAATTAGTTATTTTAAATCTTTTTTGTTCCATCAGAGTTATGTTTTATCCGGTAATTTTTGGGTCGGCTCGATTCCAAGTTAACAAACCTCGATTCATGTTTGGATCGGATCGGGTCAATACCAAGTTAACAGACCTCGGTAACTTACGGAAAGGTGTGTTAGACAAATAAAAATTATGAAAAAAGACTTTTTTTTATCAAAATTTATGCCATACAAACAATTGGAGTCACAAATTATATGACACCCCGAAGAAGGAACTCCCACCAAGCACTAACTATTGAAAAAAAAAGGGGGGGGGGGGGGGGGGGAATTTAAAATAAAACTTGTAGAGGTTAAAATTTATCTTGTAGTAAAATAACTAGTATAAATCTCGTACTACTAAGATATTTATAAAGGGTTCTGTTAGAGAAAATTGTAATTAAAATGTTATCATTGATCATTTTTACATTAAATTAATAAATCTACTATTTATAAAAAATTTGTATTAATAATACAGATTGGCTAAGCCTATCGCGAGCATCAACACCGTTACCCTGACAATGCTCCAGCATGGTAGCCTTCACTGGATCATAGCTATCTTCCTTTGTCGTTGTCATCAAATATGGTAGTTGTTAAGACTTTTTTTTTTAGTAGATGAATTGCTTTGATCCGTCAGCAATGATGTATATTGATAAATGTGTTGCCAAGTAATTTGATCTGTCAACAATTGTACGCATACAACGAAACCCAACAAGGCTTAATTATCATCCAGTACATTCATACATAGATTTAACATAAGGCATACAGGCATACAACTACAACATAACCTAGAGCTAACAGAGACTAACCTTTCTCAAAAGACGTTCATTTCTTGATCGAATTTTCCTCCTGCATATGGCTGAAACTGTAACTCAAATCATCACTCCTCAATAATCTAAATTAATAATACAGATTGGTTAAGCTTGTCGCGAGCCTCCAAATTACAATATTTATAAAGCCTTTGACTTACTAATTATGTAAATTGGTCTCAAAACTTACATCGTTGTTGACTTGAGAATCAAGATGAGAAATAAAGAACTAGCCAATGATTATCATGGTTGAAAGCATGATAATCATCTAATTTTTACAACACATATCAAGAATTATTTTTGGAGTTTTCGTGTCTCCCTTTGTCTTTCTAAATGCTAGAGAATGATGATGATAATGATAATGATAAAACTAATTAATGGGTAATTATAGCCAATAAAAACCCAAGATAATGTCATAAAACCAATGTAACAACTAAAGAAAGAATCCAAAGAGGTGGAGGCAACTTGTAATCTCGCAGTCAGCCGCGTGATGCAACCACCTTTTACTCTCAGACCGACCCAGCCGTATAATGCGGCTCGCACAGTGTGGCTACCTACTACGTGTTTGACTCCTTAATTTTGACTTTGATGCTTCGAACCTTAACTTGTTTCATCAAACCACAAGCTTGTAACTCTTCTTACCCCAATATTTGGCATGTGTATCCAAGATATGAGTGTGAAGATGTCCAAGTCGCTTCCCGAACTTGAAATAAGATTCTTGATCACAACACTTACACATTAAACAGGAAATAGGCACAAATATATTCAAACAATGCAACCACTACTCTAATACATAAGTGAACTAAAATAATTACAAGTAACATAAGCCAGGGTTACAGTAGCTAAGAATTGAGTTGACAGTGCCGGTATAAAACCCACATCACAGATGATGAAAATCTTGAAAAACGTGAAGATAAAATCAATGAATTTCACGAAAATTAAAGCTAGAAAATAAATCATTCAGTTTTTAAAATTATGATAGGAGAAATCAATGAATTACATCTCTAGATGATAAAAAAATGGCGAAAATCGAAGAAAGGGGTAAAAATTTATCACTTGTCATAGAGTTCCCCTTCGTGGTTGTTCAATAAAAAGAGGTAGAGATCATCATCTCTAGTCTCCCATCTTTACATCCCTTGGAGATGACGATGTAGATGAAAGTGCTGCAACGAAATACTGGCTGATTTTAAATCTTTTGTTGCTATTTAACATATTGCTTATAGTGTTTTGTTTTGAGGAAATGAAGAGAAATTGTCTCGTAAATGTGTTTTTTTTTTTTTCTGTGGAGCACGCCATTGTTGGAAATTGAATGGACAAGCAATGACTATTTCACCCTCTATATTTTTAGTGATTACTTCAACTATATAAGTGTTGTGTATGAACAATTTTGTCCAATTAATGAGAGAGGTCGAAATGAAGTTTTCTGAATTTTTTTTGTTCCACGTCAATTGCTTAAGATCTTCTTTTTGTAATATAATGATAACGATGATCTAGACTTTACAAAATATAACCTGATAAAATTCAAAAGTATTTGGTTGTGATGAAACCTAAGAATGGGTTGGGGATGGGAATTGGGATGGTACCAAGCATATAATATAATTTATACGAAGCAAAAGGACAAAGGGAGGACGAAGGACGAAGGGTGATGAGAAACATGATCGGACGTAGGGGATTAGTAACGTCCCCATATATATAAACTCTTTTCCTTTCTTGTATTTTATTTACGAAGACAGTAGTTGTACTATTATTTTATTTTATTTTATTTTATTTTATTATTTTCATTCATTTTCATCTCCTTCTTGACTACTCCTTCATTCATCTCATTTCATACCTCACCAATTTTTGACTAAACCCTAGGTATTTCTACTTTCCTTCCTCTCTCTCTCCCTCTTTTTTTTTTTATTATTCTTTTTATCTATTTTTATCATTATTCTCGAATGAAATTAAAATTCATCATCGTCTTCGTAGATTATAATTGTAACAATTATAATCATAATCATCATCATCATCATCATCATCGCCTTCCGTAAGACACATCAATGTCACCAATTGATTCACCATCATCGACAACCAACAACAATCACACCAACTTTGATAATCGTTGTGGCCTTCCGACCAAGCGCAAACTGGAGGACTGCGACAACTTGTCGTCCTACGCCGGAGATGACGACTCCACCGCCACCTCTGCCGTCTCCTCTTCTTTCTCAAGGCACCGCAAGAACCTCAATCCCAATTCCAAAGGAGGTAACTTGGAGCATCGTCTCCTACGAGGAGAATCCAGCCAAGCCCCCCTCAGATGCGATGCCAATTTACAGTTCTTCGTACGCCTTCTTTCCGGTGGTAAAACCCTTGTCTTGCGGGCTACTATGGGGGACACTGTTGAGATTCTTCACAGGAAGATTCAGATGATGACTGGAATACCCATGTCCGAACAGAGGTTGATCTACATGGGTAAGCAACTTCAGTTGGACCATTCTCTCGACTCTTCTGGTATCCGAAACGATGCTTGTTTGCACCTTGTCGCCCGCCTTCGCAGCACCGATCACCCCAGGGCTTGGCGACTCATTTCTGATATGGTTAATCTTATTTGTACTCTCTGTAGAAAGGATGCCCCCTTTTTTGACTCCAGAATTGTTAAAGTAAAACTTGAACAGTTCATGGCCCTCCCTTTAGATAAACAAAGCGGCTTTGAAAATTCTCATTTTAAGACCGATTACTATAACATTTTCTTGGACGCCCGTGCCCCTCAGGCCTTGGTTATGCTCTATAGGTCTCCCGACAAACGAAATCAAGACTGTGCAGATGAGTGCATTAGGTGCTTTGTCAGCTTCGTCAAGGATTTGGGAGGAACTGTGACCGAGAGCGCTTATTGTGCAAAGATGGTTTTGGAGTTTTGCACACTCCTTAAGATGTATGCGCCTTTTGATGATGTTTTATATGCGCACTGCCGGAGTGCTCTGGGAATGATGCTCGAGAAGGTTGAGTTGGTCAGCAGGCCAAAGGAGTATTCTTGGATGGCAAATGGGGAGATCACCTTTCTCGCTGTCCAAGACCTGTTTCCGTACTTGAATGAATTGGGCCAGAGGCTGCTCAAGGACTTGATGCTCAGTGCTGAGACCAGTACAGGCAGCGGGCCTTCTCTCAGGGATGTCTGTGATTTTTCTGCATTTCTGCAGCCTGTGCTGAGTTTCATTGGAAGGGAACTTTCTGTGATACAGGCTTCTTGCAACTTTGAATGGCAGGGAAATGCTAACCTCTTAGGCGATGAGGCTGCTTGTCTCTTCCATCTTTTCGATGAAATGCTCACTTTGATTGACAAATGTCTGGGAAAAGTGGGGGATTATCTAGCTCTGAAGAGGAAAAAGCATGATGAAGTTTATCAAAATGGATGGTCTCACTATCTTGCAATTCTCAAGGATTTGGGTAGCATTGCGCTTCTTTATCCGGACTCTGAGGACAGGTTTTGGACTATGTTGAGAAAACACAAGGTAGTGGTGCGTGCTCTTGTTGTTCTGTGTGCCTCCCGGGTTAATGATCATAGTTGGCTTCTCAAGGAGAAGGATGTCCTTGACTTTGAGTCCAGGCGGCATTTAGCAATGTTGATGTTCCCAGAGGTGAGAGAAGATTATGAGGAGTTACATGAGATGTTAATAGACAGGTCTCAGTTGCTAGCTGAATCTTTTGAGTACATATCTAGTGCAGAGCCATCATCTTTACATGCTGGTCTCTTTATGGAATTCAAAAACGAAGAAGCTACAGGCCCGGGTGTATTAAGAGAGTGGTTTTGTATGGTGTGCCAAGCAATTTTTGATCCTCAGAATGCCCTTTTTGTCGCCTGTCCCTTGGATCGACGAAGGTTCTATCCTAATCCAGGCAAGTACATTTTTGTATTTTACACTTTTTTTGTTTCAATTCCAACCTGCTCCATGGCGTATTACTCCGATCCCTAACCCCCATCCTCCAAAACACACTAGGTGAGTCAAGTTATAACATCATGGCTTATATTTGGTTAATATTAGGCGACATGGGTGATCATAGGCTATACAGATGGAAACTAGACTCAAATGACTTATAAAAGCAAGTCGTAATAAGTCGTGACAATCTCTGAGCCACCACGTCCTAGAATGCTAGTGTTCCATGATAGCGATCCAAGACCTAATTTAATAGTATCATTCTCGTAGGTTAGATCCTTTTAATTGTAATTTTTCTAATAGCTATGAAAGGCTGGAGTGAAAAACAACTGAACCTTAATCCCGTAAGGTAATTCAGGTAACAGTCTTAAGGAACTTTTGCTTGAAATAAGCTATACAAATAGAGATGTTTTAAATAAAAGGGATGGAGAAAGGGGAAACAAGAAGAAAGAGAGGTCCAGCATAGGAAAAAAGCTTCTAAACACAGAGTGAGAGGAACGACAAGATATATATGAGGATAAACCAAAAATAAGAAAAAGAAAAGTAAGAGTAAAGATAAGGCGAAAATGGTGAAAGGGAGGAAGAGAACTCAAGAAGTGGAATGCAAACCCAATATTGTATGCATAAATAGTTAGGTAACTAACTCTGCTATATACAAACTGTACAACAGCAGTAACGACATTGACTGGGTATCTCAAAGGTTCATGCATATGGTAGGAGAAGTTGGTTTGGCCTATGTAGCCTTAGTGCCTTACCCATGTGTTTTAAACATGGACACATTGTTCCGACTGACGCAATGACCCATAATGTTATGGGGAGACTAGGGCGTGACACGCTGAAGTTCTGAAGCTATCTCGTATAGCTCACTGGGGAGCAAATAATAGCCAAGACGAGCTATCTTGGATGACATGGCCTGTGGAGGTTTTGTTCATTTTGGCATAGCATTGAGCAATCATTATCCATCCTTCAATTGTTCCCATGATATAAAGTTCTAACTGCTTGAACCTGCTCTTGCATTTTTATATTTTTATATTCTACTAGTTTTTTAGGCCCGATGTTGCCCGGTAATAGCTTCGTGAAATAATTCTATGTAAAGTTTTTTCCAAGGCAATTCTACTCTATTTCTAATATAGCAAAATATGTTGGTTACAAATGACTTAGAAATAGACCTTTATATCACGATTGCTTAAAAAAAAAACCTAAAATGAATTTTAAAAGAGTATCAGATAGTCATTTCAAAATTCAGTTTTCGAACATTTTAATTAATTTTTACATCCATTGGCATCTTTGGTATGCTCCTGACAGATCTAGTCATCTTTATTTAATAAAATTGACACTTGATATATATGCTCCGAAATGTTTGAAAAGGGTAATTTCCAGGATAGATGTCAAATTAACGATGAAGGGGGAGTGACCAAGTAAGAATGAAGTTTTTCAAAGCTAAATAGGTAGGCAACTTCAATATTAGGAGGACATTAGTAACAAAGCCTTCAATATTAAGTGGACATTAGTAACAAAGCATACAAGGGCAAAATTGCAATAGAGAAATTACGCAAAAGTCAAGCAAATCTTGACTACTATTCTCTCTTTTACAAGGAGTGAAAATAAACACATTAACTGAAATTCCAAATATATGAACACATAATTGATATTCCTAGTTCATTAGTTAAAGAAACTATTAGCAATTTACTATACTTCTACAGAAGAGTTCATAATATTAAAATAAATTACCTTTTCAAGCCAACATAAAGCATAGCTAAATCATTTATGATTTGGAATTTTAGTTTTGGGACGAATGCATTGCTGTCACTAAAAAGGCAAGGATGGTCCCCTACAGCTATCTGTCAAGATTATTTGAAAAAGAGGTTTATGAATTAGGATGTACCTAAATGGGGTTGGTTTGATATTTGCTCATAGCTTAAGGGCAAAACTGGAATGAGTAAAGTTACGCAAAGGTCGGATTAAAGTTGACTGCTATACTCCTTTTTTATATAGGTAATAGATTATCTAGCTGGATATTGTTGATTAACTGATTAACTAACACATGTATTATTGTTTAGAAAACTGCCTCACTTCAGTGAGAATTTTCTTTATGATCCTCGAATGGCTTTTTATATTTTACATTTTTTGTCAACCATGGTTTTACCTTTAAATGCTCTAAATCATGCTTAAATCCACTTTGCAGCATCTAAGGTCGATCCTCTCCACATTCGATACTTCCGCTTCGCAGGTAGGGTAATTGCATTGGCCTTAATGCACAAGATTCAAGTTGGAGTTGTTCTCGATCGTGTTTTTTTCTTACAATTAGCTGGAAGATGTGTTTCTGTTGAAGATATAAAAAATGCAGATCCATGCCTCTATAATAGCTGCAAACAAATACTAGAGATGGATCCTGAATTTGTGGATTCTGATGGATTGGGGCTGACATTTGTTACTGAAGTTGAAGAGCTTGGATCTAGGAAGGTCGTGGAGCTTTGTTGTGGTGGGAAAAGCATTGTTTTGAACAGCAAGAATAGGAAAGAATATGTTTACCTAATTGTTCAGCAGCATTTTGTTACGTCTATCTCCGAACAAGTGTCTTCTTTTGCTCAAGGTTTTGCTGACATCCTTAGCGACGGCAATCTCCGAACAACTTTCTTTGCGAGCCTAGAGCTGGAAGAGCTTGATTGGATGTTGCATGGTAGTAAAAGTGAGGAGATCTCTGTTGAAGATTGGAAGGCACATACCGAGTACAATGGCTACAAAAATGCTGACCCTCAGATAGTTTGGTTTTGGGAGGTACGTAGAATCTACAAATTTTTATTTGTTCCTTAAGTAAAGTTTCCATCACGTTGATACTATTCTGTGTCATATTATCAACTCTGTCATAATGGAACGTTCCTGTAATTTTTTTTTTTTTTTGCATATTCCGCTTGTCCCCCTGCTAATCTATATACACAAATAGGCTGGGTCCCTGCTATGCACAAATAGGCTGGGTACCTGCCATGCATTAGCTGGTATAGTTTCCTTTGTAGGGTGCTTGTGGTTGTCGGGATCTATATTCCTGACGGACAATTAGTTTTGAAGCCTGTCCAAACTAAGGAGAATGTACTGTACAGGACTACAGGAGTCCTTAGAAATAGAGTTAATTGTTGGCGTTTGTTAGTTGCTGCAGTTATATCAAGGTAGGTTAAATTCAGAATGAGATTCATCCTAGGAAAACTCAGGAGGGGAATTTTGGGAGGCTAGAACCTAGAAGGACGCAACTGTATATTGGTAGACCTTGATAGGAGAACTAATGTATATAAATGAAGTAAAGTTATGACCTTACATATATTTTGTATGATCACTTGGTAAACCTTGATAGGAGAACTGATGTACTCCCTCCGTTCCACTTTTATTGTCCACTTTCTTTCCAAATTTCATTCCAAATTAATTGTCCTATTTCTAAATTAAGTATGGTAAATAAGCGAACTACCAATATTGTCCCTAATCTTTTAACTACTACTCCCCTTGTCAAAATGACATTGTCCCCTACTTTTCATGATTAAAGGGATAGAGTTGTAAATTTACCCATATTTCTTAAATCCTCTCAAAATGAAAAGTAGGACAATAAAAGTGGAATGGAGTGAGTATTTTATAAATGAAGTAAAGTTATGACCTTGATCTATTGGTTGGCTGTTTTGTTTTTCTTTTTGCTATACTCTATTACTTGTGTGGATTACCAAATTGAAGACAAATCTAAAAGCAATAGGAAGGGAGGGGAAGGAAGGAGAAGTGAAGAGATAGACAAATCCCTTGATTTTTAATTGAGTGATATAGGATATTAATTATAGGATATTGGGGGTGAAGGTGTGACTCCTATGAACAAAAAGACGACTGGACAAATCTCTTGTTTGGATAATCCCTTTCGAGAAGTGAAGCAAGACGAGTGAGAATCTATGGAGAACATTTGGAAAGCATAGACACTTTTGCATATCTTTCCAAATTTTGGGGAGAATTGTTTGTTGATGTAAAAGTGTGTTTTATTTTTTGAAAGGAGGTAAAAAGAAATCGGTTTCCTTCATATTGTCACAAATAACACCCCCTTTCCATCTAACCATTTCCCTCCATGTAAACAAGCTGATATTGAGCTAATCATATTTCTTTTAGATATCTCTAAGGTAACCAACAAACGATGGATGTAATTTCAATTTAGTTCAGTTTAGGTCCTTCGAGTTAAGTTAAGTTTAAATTAAGCTCAGGCCAGGTCTTATAACTTCAGTTTATTTCAGGTTCTCTAAGTTCATTTTTGTTCTTCACTCCACTTCATGTCAGGTCAAGTCATATAAGTTTATAATTTCAGTTTAATTTAGTTTCAGTTTCAGGCTAAAGAATAGGGCAGTATTGTGTTTTTTCTCAAAATAATCTTTTTCACATACGAATTTTACTCTATCCATTTACGTTTCCTTGTAGAGTTCTTCCTCTATCCATTTTTAAACTTCTTACTTCCCTTTTTGGGCTGTCCATACTAAACTGCTTACTTTCGAATATTCTGCTCTGACCCAGATCCTTTTTCAGCTTTCATTTTGCGAAACTTTTAAATTAAACCCCATAATTTTTGTGCACAATGAAACACGAAGAATAAAAATTTACCATTGTACCCTTATCTATTCCCTTCCCTACCTCCGCTCGTCCCAACTACTCAACCATCACCCGATACCAATCTTCTATGCTATGTCGCTACCACTATAATGCCACCGCCACCCAACAACATCCTCTCCATGAAGTCCACCACGCTCACTGCCAGCGTGCTCTTCTCCCCAAGACGACCGTGCTCACACCTTAGTTTAAAAAAGCGCGCCTTGAGTGCGCCTAAGGCGCGCCTCGCATGAGGCACTAGCCAAAACGCCTCGGTGCATTTTAGGTGCGCCTTTTAGACAAGGCTCACCTAACAAGGCTAACTAGTATGCACTTTCCATATCTTTTAGACACAGCTCACCATTTCTTTTCCCTATTATTCATTACTTTACTCCATGACATGTTAGCAAACTTGAAAACTCCTAAAAAGGCTATTGTTGCCCAAAATTTCATTTGGAAATTACAAATTTGTTATTAAAAATAGGTCGTCTCGCGTCCAAAAGGCGAGCGCCTTCGCCTTGCACTTTGCGCCTCGTCGCCTCAGCCCCTTAGCGCCTTGGTGCGCCTTGCGCATTTTCAAACTAAGGCTCACACCCTCCTTTAACCACCAACACCGCACACGAGGAGATCTGGCTGTGGTAATTGTATGGAAGGCGAGAAAGGTGTAACAATTAGGAAATGAGTTTGGGTTCTGAGGAGTGAAAGGTGGTTAGGGAAGGTGGTCGGAGCTTGAAGGTGGTGGTGATGGGGAGCAAGGTAGTCACTGAGGATGACCGACATGGCTCGTCAGATGACCCGTTTTGGTGAGTCAAGATGGCAGTAGGATAGTGGTTACAGGTGGTGGGGTGAAGGTGGTGGAGACAGGTTGGTTGGTGGGAGTTGGTGAGAGGTGGAGCTGGGGTGAGGCCGTGAGGGGATGGGAGTTGGGTGGGGCTAAACTTGTAAAAGAAAATATAATACTATTACTTTTCCTAAACTTTGTGTAGAAGTGTAATCTACACAAATGAATGAAAAAGGAGTATGACTTATCTAAAACAACCATAAATTACTATATGACTAATCCATATACAAAGTATATAACTAATCGAAAATAACCCTAACCTATTACTCCCTCTTCTTTATAGTGTTCTTCCCATTTCCCTTTTCATGGTCTTTGAGACCGCTCTTTGTAAATATGTGTTTCTATATAATCGTTTTTTCTGTTAAAAATATAATTTTGTGAATTTTTTTTAGCAAATGTAAATAATTCCGTATTAGTTATAATAATTTATATTTTTTAGTGTTTTGACGGTCAAAGTATTGAAAGTAACCCTTTGAAATGGAGGGAGTGTACGACTAATCCAAAGTAACTCTGGCATACACATAGCACATCCTTGCTCCATTTAATTGTGTATGTTTTTCGAAATTCCGTTTAAAGCCGTGTTTGGAAACACGTAATTGATTTCATTTATGTGATTTCAATTGAGAAATTAATGTTATAATTCAATTCCAAATCTAATTTCATAAACATGTTTGATCGCATGGAATTCAATTCCGAATTTCAATTTCTTTGGAAACCCATGGCATTGGAAATTGGAACTGACCCACGGCGATGTATTTGACAAGTTTACGATAGTACGGAATTGAAATGAGTACTATGAGTTAGGAATTTGAGATCCCCAAATTTTAATTGAGAAGGGATCAAGCCTAATTCTAATTCCAAATTTTGAAGTTTCCTCAGTTACACGGTATTTTCTAGTTCGAAGTTCCCGAACACACCATAAGATATTTTGAGAAACATTACAATCAAATGGAACAAAAGAAACGTGCTATCCAAAATTAACATTCATGCACTTTTTCACATAATTTTTAGTTAAGTCGCCTGTGTTAAAATCATTAATACTATATGGTAGTTAGACTAATATAAAATAGTGACTTGGTGAACAATATGATTAGCAAATATCTTATTTTCTCCCCTCTCGTAGTCTCATCACCTCACTCAACCCCCGGTCCCCCCAACCTCACCCAGCCACCTCTCCCCAATTGTACTATGAATACCATGTCCAAGGGGTCCACTATCGCAGCCCCGACTTTCTGGTCTTCAACCTGAAACAGTCCTCTCACGTCCCCATTGGATCTCAGGACTCCGACACCCGGTTTCATTCTCACACAACCTGCACCTCACCCCCCGCAAGCGCCCTCGCAGTCCCGCTCAACCAATTGCAACCCCCACTCTAACCACCTCTTTCAGCCTTATATTGTACCAATTGGTGGAGGTGCAATGCTGTAATATGGCGTGGTGGGTCTAAGATGGGTATTGAGAGACCGTGAGAGCGCTCAGGGCCTTGGACTATTCCCGAGGGACAAATTCTTCAAGACTTTAAAACCTGGGGTATGATGAAGGTTTATTCATAGGACTTCCCTGTGATGTTTTGTGGCTCCTGGAGCTTCATCTGACCCTCCTATGGTAATTGCCAGATAATAATTGTAAGTTGATGGATAAATCCATAACTACGATGACTCTTGGCAGATGATGTTACCCAGACTCGTATTAAAGTGTTGGACACGAGTGCGTGTTCAAGTGTTGGACTTGGGTATTTTTATTAAAATAATGCACATTTTGGCTTAAAATGAGGTGTCCTGAGTGTTGAGTTTGGAGTAATATAGGATGTATGTACTTGAGCTTTTTCTTTGTAGCCACTGGAGCTTCATCTGGTCCCCGTATGGTAGTTGGTAGATAAATAATTTTAAGTTGATGGATCATCCAAAACTATGATGGCTGTACTTTATCTTTGTCATGACAGTGTCAGGTTTCAGTGTAACCTAACTGTTTTGTTATCAATATGCTCAGAAGTAATTTAGTGTCACTACAGGCTTCGGTGAAACCTTACTGTTTTGTTATGGTTCAGTATGCTCAGGACTATTTTACTTGTGTTGTAATCCATATCAGAAATTTCAGGAGTAGCTTTAGTTTGTCGGGCCACGATGGAAAATGTTTTACTAATATGGTTGTATTGGCTGCACCCTGGAACTTGGCTTAAACTTGATGTCAATTCTTTGCCAGGAAACTTGTAGATAGTAATGTATGTGGCCTGTTAGTCTAATTGTGATCTTTTGGATTGCAGGTTGTCGAACAGTTGAATGTGGAACAGAAAAAAACCCTACTCTTCTTTTGGACATCAGTTAAATACCTTCCAGTTGAGGGGTTCCGTGGGTTGGCTTCGAAGTTGTTCATATACAAGTCTTTGGAGTCCCAGGACCGCTTGCCATCATCCCATACATGCTTTTACCGACTTTGCATCCCACCTTATCCTACCAAAGCCATCATGCAAGACCGTCTCCAGGTCATAACCCAGGAGCATATTGGATGCAGCTTTGGAACATGGTGACACCAATTTATTCAATCTGGGTCTGATTTGCACATAAAAAAAGCCTCAGTTTAGAGTCTGTACAGAGTTCTTATTAGTGTAATTGGTGTAGGTTGGGAGCTCATGCCATAAAGAGGGTGCTTGAAATGTCAGCTTGGAAGTCATTGTATATTCATTACCTGCAAACTATTTGTGTAGAGTTGAGTTGAGTTGAGGTTAGACAAGTAGTTCTTAAATGTTCCTGTGCTTTGCTTGTCGACCTTTTTGTACAGAAACTATGAATTGGATGCTTCCAGTCAGTTTGCCTTCTCTGAACTTATTGGGTTTGTATATGCTAGTTTTTGGACCCTTTTTTTGCTTTTAGACCACAACTCAGAGGGACAGAATTCGCCTGTAAATTATTAAGCTGCCAAATCGTCATTGCTTTTATGCGTTGGACGTTGATTTTAGGCCTGTACTGTAGCCAACTAGCCATAATCGAATACTTTTGTTCCCAGGTTGTCATCTCCTGATAAAGGGTCTATAATTCAAAGGGTCTATACTTCAGCTTGGTCGAGTGAGTGTCACTCGATCGCGTACTCTTCTATACTCGGCCGAGCGTACAGTAAATCCTGATGAGACCCCGGACACGTGATAGAAAAATCGAGACAAAAAAAAAATTGACCCCGGTAAGGTTTCCTAAACAGCTCAAATTGAAGTGCATAATACACGTTTTTCAGAATTTCAAGGCACGGAACAAAAATAAACGTAAATCACAATGACGGTTTTTTGTGTCAAATAAAACAGCCTCACAAATTTTGAGGATTAACTGAGGACCTTTGAGGTTAACGTTGTGCGATAAACTAGTATCTAGGGAAAATCAGATACACGTTAAAAAATTGTTTTAATACTTTTTATTTGGGGCTGAAATCGAATGTGGTAACTCTTAATGCGACCCTGGACAGACAATAGAAAAATCGACAAAAAAGAAACATGACCTGACACGGCCTCTCGAACGGTTCAAATTGAAGTGTATAGTCCATAATCACACGGACGGTTTCTCGGTTCGGGTAAAGCAGCTTCACAAGTTTTGATGACCAATAAAGGACATTTGAGGGTGCTGGTGTGCGATCAACTTGTCTCGGGCGAAAAATACTCGTCAAAAATTGTTTAATACTTTTTATTTGAGGTTCAAATCGAATAGGGTAGCTCTTAAAGCGACCCTGGACACGTGGTATAAAACCCGATAAAAAAAACATGACCCGATACAGCCTCCTGAACGACTCAAATTGAAATGCATAATACACGATTCTCAGGATTCCAGGCTCAAGGTACAAAAATGTCCAAATATCACACGGATGGATTCTTGGTTCCGATAAATTGCCTTCACAAAATTTGAGAAGTAACAAAAGGACATTTGAGGTTGTCGATGTGCGATAAGCCAGTTTTTGGCGAAAATCGGATACTCGTTAAAATTTGTCTAATACTTGTTATTTGGGTCTGAAATCGATTAAGGTAACTTTTGAAGCGACCTTGAACCCGTGATAGAAAAACCGGGAGAAAGAGAAATACGAGCCGTTAGGGCCTCTCGAATGGCTCAAACTGAAATATATAATACACGGTTTTCGGGATTCCAGAATCCTGAAACAAAAATCTCCGTAAATCACACGAACGGTTTCTCGGGTCATACAAAGCGGTCTCATAACGTTTGAGAAACTACAGAGGATATTAGAGTCTCCCGGTGTGCGATAAATCTGTCTAGGGGGAAAACGGATACTCGTTAAAAATGGTTTAATATACTTCTTATTTGGGGCCAAAATCGAATAGGATAACTCCAAAAGTGACCCCGGAAACGTGATAAAAAACAGCAAAAAAAAGAAACACGACTCGGTGCGGCTTCCCGAACAGCTAAAATTTAAGCATATATACACGTTTTTCGGGATACCATGGTCCCAGAACAAAATTCTCCATAAAACACTCAAAAGGTTCCTCGGGTTAGATAAAACGGCTGCTCAAATTTTAAAGTGTGTAAAGAAAATAATTGAGGGTGTCGGTATCCGATTAACTAGTCTTGGGCGGAAATAAGATACTCGTTATTTGGAGTTGAAATCGAATATGGAACTCTTAAAGCGATCCCGTACATGTGGTAGGAAAATAGACATAAAAAGAAACATGGCTCAATATGGCCTCCGAACGACTCAATTTAAATGTATAATACACGTTTTTCGGGATTATAGGAGCCATGAACAAAAATAAGCGTAAATCACACAGATGTTTCTATGGTTAGATAAAGCGGCTTCACAAATTCTGATGATCAATAGAGGACATTTGAAGATGCCAGTGTGCAATAAACCTGTCCCGGGCAAAAATTGAATACTCGTTAAAAATTGATTAATACTTTTTATTTAGGCCTCAAATTGAATATGATAACTCTTAAGGCGACCCATGGTATAAAAACCGACAAAAAAAGAAACATGATGCGGTACGGCCTCCTAAACGACTCAAATTGAAATGATATAATACACGGTTTTCGCGATTCCAGGGTTTTGGTTCAAAAATGTCAATAAATCACACAGATGGTTTCTCGAGTCAGATTAATTGTCCTCGCAAAATTTGAGGATCAATTAAGGACATTTAAGGCTGGTTGTGTGCGATAAACCGGTTTTTGGCGAAAATCAGGTATTCGTTAAAAATTGTTTAGTTACTTGTATAAGATAACTTCTAAAGCGACCTTAAACAAGTGGTAAAAAAACTGGACAAAAAAGAAACACGAGCCAGTAAGGCCTCTCAAACGGCTTAAATTGAAATGTATAATACACGATTTTCGGAATTCCAGGATTCCGGAATAAAAATGTCTGTAAATCACACCGATAGTTTTTAGGGTCATGCAAATCGGCCTCATATTTTAAAGAAACAACACAGGACATTAAAGATTTTTTTATTTTTTTATTTTAGGTTTTATTTCATTTAACCTAATTTATTCAATCGACATAATTTATTCGTACAAATAGTCATCCTTGGCTATTGTAATTCTAATCTACTTGTATTAGGATATATTGATTGATTGAACCTGGAATTGTAAACTGGTAATCCGAGTAATTTAGGGAAGAGTAGGCAAGGATGAGTAGTAGGAATAGCAATAATAAGAGAGGGAAGGAGGAGGACATGGAAGATGTACAAGAACAAGTTAAGCGGCAAAAGCATGAAGAAGAAGATGAAGATGAAGATGAAGATGAGAAAGTATTTGAAAATGCACTGCTTCCACTTGCTTCCTACGATGAGGAATATGAACTCGAGGAGGAGAAGAGGCGTCTCGAAGCTACTCTCCGTCCCGGTTTTAATACTAATAATACTAATAATACTAATAATACTAATACTAATAATACTGGGGTTGTTAATCATTATGATGACGACGACGACGACGACGACGACGGAGCAGCAGCCGGTGCTCTATCCATGTCCACCCGCTCTGTCCAGATTCGCAAAGATTGTCCTTATCTCGACACCGTTAATCGCCAGGTTCCCCTTTTTATTTCATTTCCAATTTTAAATTAAATTAAATTAAATTAATATGCTTGCTTGCTTGCTCGCTCCTTCTAAATCCCTAATTGCTTTCTAATTAATTGCTAGGTTCTCGATTTTGATTTTGAGAAGTTCTGCTCCGTATCTTTGACCAATTTGAATGTATATGCATGCTTGGTTTGTGGCAAATACTACCAAGGCAGAGGCCCTAAATCCCATGCCTACACCCATAGCTTAGAAGCTGGTCACCATGTCTACATCAATTTACGCACCGAGAAGGTTTACTGTCTTCCTGATGGTTATGAGATCAATGATCCTTCTTTGGATGACATTCGCCACGTTTTGAATCCCAGGTTTCTTTCTTCTTTCTTTTTTTTAACTACTCTATTAAACAAAATCACTCTATTAACTCATCCTGCATCTCTTCTTTACTTTCAACTACAGGTAACTAACTCATTGTGCGTCTCTTCTTTACTTTCAACTACAGGTTTAGTCGTGCTCAAGTCGAGCAGCTAGATAAAAGCAAGCTGTGGGCGAGGGCTCTTGATGGCTCAGATTACCTCCCTGGTTTGGTATTACCTCTACTTTTACCTACTTCTATTTTATTCATGCCAAACACTGGGAATACACTTTACAACAGTTACCCATATATAAATGTATGATTTTAGTGCAGGATTTCAGGCGGATGTTTCACCATTTCATCTTTTTCTTTCTTCAGGTTGGACTCAACAACATCAGGGAGACTGAATTTGTTAACGTTACAATTCAATCTCTAATGAGGGTGACACCTCTAAGAAACTTTTTCCTCATCCCAGAGAACTACCAACACTGTAAATCTCCCCTTGTTCATCGTTTCGGAGAGCTCACTCGTAAAATATGGCACTCCAGAAATTTCAAGGGACAGGTATATCATATGGATATCTTTGGTTAGAAGATAATTGAAATATGCACTGTGCATTTATCTTAGGTTAAAATAGTAATCCCTTGAGCCTCTAAAGCACTAGCAAAAAGGCCTCAGATCCCGTAAGTGCGCTTTTTTGCATAAGCCACAGCGACCTAGCCTCACACCTTTTCAGTTTCCATGATTTTTCTTCTAATTTGTTTACTATGCTCTTCCCTTTACCCCATTATACATAGCTTGTATATAGTTCCATGTTAACCCTCTTTATAAACTAAAAATAGGGTTTTGTTTTACACTTCTTTTATTTTGAAAATTCAAGTTTATTAGCAAGTAAGTTCCCCTAGTTACCTCTTGACCTCACACCTTGAGCCTCATTGCCTCAGGCTTTTGTCGCCTTGCGTATTTTAAAATAAAGTCACTAATCCTGATAACTTTGTTACAGGTGAGCCCCCATGAGTTTTTGCAAGCTGTGATGAAAGCCAGTAAAAAACGGTTTCGCATTGGTGCGCAATCTGACCCCGTGGAGTTTGTGTCTTGGCTTCTTAATACACTTCATGCTGATCTCAGAAGCTCTAAGAAAAACACAAGCATTATTTATCAATGTTTTCAGGTAGCTTTCTGCCTTGGCACAATTCCTTATTCTAAGTTTTATATGCTAGTGTGTCAGTCATGTTTTGTTCTTAGCTGTTTATTCCGAACAGGGAGAACTGGAGGTGGTGAAAGAGGTACAAAACAAAGGTCTCATTGAGAGAAAAGAAAATGATAATCAAAGTCAAAATGCAGCTACAAATGGTGCAGCTGAAAACTCGAATGTTGTCAGAGAAATCTCCAGAATGCCATTTTTAATGCTTGGGCTTGATTTGCCGCCTCCACCGCTTTTCAAGGACGTGATGGAGAAAAATATTATCCCTCAGGTATGTTGGCTGCTCACGTGCTCTCAGTGTACATAGCTGATAGTTGCTGACGTAGACTTTTTAATTCATTTTCAACTATAAGATGAACTTTCCCACTTTTAGACCTTTCACAGGACCTTAGTGGCTGGGGTTGGGGTAGACGGATACTGCTCTTCTTACTATGCTCTGCAGTTGTAGATTTTTCGTATTGATGACAGCTTAACTAGCAAAGTCAAAGCTGTGCTGTACTATGTCTGGTTTCTATTTATTTGCTGTTCCCTCCTGCTTCACTTATTGAAGCTTATACCTCCTCTAAAGGCTTGTTACAAGCACACTGATGTATTTTAAATGGGAACCATGTCCTCGACTTTGCTTGACCTTTTGAAGCTTACCCACCCCCCTATGCTTTGTTTGGATGCAAAAAATGGAGGGAAAGGGAAGGAAGGGGAGGGGAAAGGGAGAGAGGAAGCTTTCCCTCCTAATCTTCTCTTTGTTGGAGGGGAAATAATTTTCCTTAGAGGAGCAAAATGGAGGGATCCATTTTCCCTCCCCTCCAAATCCTTCCATCTCCATTTTTCTATCAAAACAAAGGAAATGGCCTCCCTTCAAATCTTTCCCCTCCCCTTTCTCTCCAAATTCCCCTATCCAAAGTCCAAACAATGGGTTAAGAATAAGTTGCAAAGATACTGATTAATTGGAAATAGTAATTGTGTCATCATTTCATTACCATTGATCAGATAGGAGGATTTCAGTTGGAATATGCTGTTGGTATTTTGTTGCGTCTTCTTGATAAGTCGAAGCTTCTATTGTAAAATTTGCCAATTGGGATTTTCTTTTCTTGTACATGTGTATCAGTGTGTTCGCTTTCTTTTACCCTGTTCGACATTGGCTGTCTGTGAAATTTGGTTGATGTGGTTATGGCAATCTTCCTCTCATCTTTTTCCTGTGATTTTCATATGAAATCTTCTAATATGATATTGCTTTTCCCCCTCCCGTTGCCCAATATAGGTACCACTTTTCAACATTCTGAAGAAATTTGATGGGGAGACTATAACAGAAGTTGTGCGTCCTCAATTAGCAAGGATGAGATATCGTGTCACCCGATTGCCTCCCTATCTTATTTTGCACATGCGTCGCTTTACAAAGAACAATTTCTTTGTTGAAAAGAATCCCACCCTGGGTAAGTATTATTTTTGTGATCTTTGCTTGCATGATAGGAACTTGTTCTGTTAGAATGTGGCTGCTGCAAAATGTTGAGAGTAGTGAACTTAGAATCCTTGTCATTAATTTTGGTTTAGCAGATGCTAACACTACTTTTATAAGCATGCTAATTGACCATCTAAATTATCTTTCTATGCGTTGTCAGCCAGACAGCCACCATACATAGTTTCATTTATTGACGAACATGCATGGCCATATAAGTTTTGTAGTTTGTATGTTAATATAATTGATATCAGGACCTGGTTGTCATTGATTTTTCCAAATGCTTTGTTTTAGTAAATTTTCCTGTGAAGAACCTTGAACTGAAGGACTACATTCCTCTGCCAACACCAAAAGAGGGGGAAAAATGGCGCTCAAAGTACGACTTGATTGCAAACATTGTTCATGAAGGCAAGCCTAGTGAAGGAACATACAGAGCGTTTGTCCAGAGGAAGTCTGAGGAACTATGGTATCTCTTTCTTATGTTGTTTGTTTATTCAAGATTAGCCAATTAGCGTGTATTCTTATGTAAGTAGCTGACACTGTATTTATAGGTACGAGGTACAGGATTTGCACGTCTCGGAGACGCTCCCACAGATGGTTGCCCTTTCTGAGGCATACATGCAGGTGTATGAGCTGCAGCAGCAACCGTGATCTTCTGGGTATGGCTAGCATTATTACAGGCCTGCATTAATCTAATCTCTATATTCGATTTTTCATTAGTTGCCTGAGCCTTGGCTGTAGACATTTTTGTTCTTGCTCTATCTGAAAACCTTGTAATACTCGAAGTTCGAACTTAGTGTGTGATTTTGACAACTTATGTAAAACGGGAATATTTTAAATATATACGCATGGAGTCATGGACTAGCACTCCATATTTCAGAGGCTTTTGTTGGGGAATATGTTGATTTGTTGTTTGAAATAAAATTTCACATATTTGTTGAGATATGGCAGTAACTTTTCATCAGTAAACAAGGAAGGCAAAACAAGATCCAAATTTTCCTTGTGTTTTTAAACCTATTCTCTTGCTTTATGTTGAATTGGGTTGGACATCACATAATTCACCTGAAATTCTAGATCAAAAGACAAAAAACAATGAATCCACTTCAAGTGAGTTGTACTTGTATTTTCAAAAAAACAGATCTTATAACAAACTGGTGAAGAACATTAGCAACCCATTTTGAAGCACCGGAAAAAGAACCACATTAATGGAAGGTGGCAAACTGGCAATGTTCAGTCTCTATAAAGAGAATTTCAAAAAGAATTTGATAACCTTTGCCACGAAACAATGTACATGTATATGAGTTATGACTCGTAGATTCTGAGATCATCCCAGCTTTTTACCTTCTAAATTACATGTTCTGGAGAAAAATATACTTGCAGACAAGTGTGTACATCATGTTATTTACAGTTCCTCCTCTACAAATCCAACATTAATGAAAGAATAGGCAATCACATGCCTTTTAAACACGATCACGGTGAAGTTTCAACATTCTTTGGTCGTTTCTGCGATAATTGTGCCCGTCTGTTCAAGAAAGTAGCAACTAATAGCTCCACAAAATTCAAAATTTCTTCAACTAGGGCACAAGACCGTAACAAGGATCATTTCTCTCAAGATCTTTGCTTTTCCAAAAAATACTTTGTAATCTACAAGACTGCTTTAGAATCAGTTGGCTAGTAGTAGGCTCGTTCCATGCTACAAGAGAAAATGGGTCTCCATATTCATTCATGTCTTCAACCAGCAATTGCCATATCATGGCCCCTCCACCAGCTTGCCCTTTTCTCGCTGACTCGAATATTTTGTCATATACGGTTGTGAACATAGATTTCCGATTATAAACTCCTTGATCTTTGACATCCGCTCGACAGCCAACTTCAGTAAACACAACAGGTTTCTTCAGTATGTTCTCTGCATCACTGATATGAGAATCCATCCATTTTGACACGAAGTTCATCTTTTCAGTGTCGTTTGAAAGCGGTATCCTACAAGTTGACAGAAAAACCAGGTCACATAACAACAAAAACATTACCTAGCTGCTCAAAGTCTCCTCTAGTCCTCTGCCAATTGAAGAGTAAAATCTTGACAAAAAATAAGGTGGACCCAGCTTGAATTCTTGACAAGAAAAATTATTGAAGGTCCAGTCTTAAACTTACACAGTATAATTTCTACAGAACTAAAAAATTAGGAGTGGTCAGGGTGTCAGGCCCTGCTCGCCCTTCTAACTGTTCTAAGGTCCTCAACCAGACAGGTCGTAAACCTGTGTCAACAACATAGATAGGTTGTTCTGCACGACCCATAATGAAAATTGAAGCTGATATCGCATTGAGTGGCCATAATTTCTCAATAAACGGAGAGTGGACAATTTTATAGTCATTTTGCTATATTCCATCATAGTCTAGAAGACTAGAACCAGAGAAGATGAAGTCTTTGATTCCACCGGTTATGGAAAATAAACCAAATCACATAAATTGCTGAAAATTATCAAGAAAGGACTAATCATTCACATGCTCAAAATCTTCATATGGATGACACAGTACCCAGATTGTTTCAAGGCTGATGTCCAAGATTGTGCGAACTAACCAGGGATCAGAGACACCAAACTAATAACTCATGCTACTAAGAGAGTAAAAAAAAAAAATACCGGACTACAACGTCCCAATTCCACAAACTAGGAATTTGGTAAGCATTGTGAATGGGAGAGGAGTTAAAAATCGGATAACACATTTTAACTTATGGAGAGCAGCTGTTGGTCTATAGCAATGACTAATTTCAGTTTGTGCGTATTTACTCAAGCACTGACGACACACTACAAGTCTCCTAATGAATAAAAACAAAAAAACTGACCAGCTGTCGGGATATAAATGAACTGAAGCAAAGTCAATGTCGTCAATAGCTGAATTCTGTATGAAGTCAGTACCAAATAAAGCAGCCCATTCTCCAGGATTTACTTCCGACTTTTCCACAACTGTGGGGCCATAGAACCCTTCAAGGCCAACTGTCACCAGATGATTTTGGTCCAAGCTCTTGATATATGCAGCCATTTCAGTAATCCAAGCCTATCCTCAAACGAGCAGGTATACAAGAAACAATGGATCCATAAGACAAAGCTTAAACAGGTAGAATCGTAAACATACTTGCTTAGAGATTTATATTAAACTATATTAAAGAGTATGTGATGGTGAAACAGTGGTTTCAGGACGCAAAACTCAGCAAGGGCATCAAAATTTGAATTAGCCCATCCTAGTAAGCTAAGTACCCCACCAGACACCAGGTACTCTACAACATAAACCTTTTGATATAGTCAAGGGACAATTTCAGGCAGCCACCGAGTTAGGTAACATGTGAATGGTGAACCAACTAGCCAACAAAGTAAACCACTGTTTACCATTGCTCCTAATTTAAAATCAAAGACACCACTTCATGACTGTTGGTGATCTGATCATACATAGAGCCAGCAGCACCAAACAAATTCTTACTGAAAAGAAATAAGTCGACAAGTCCTCATCAATCGAAAAAGAGTGATGGAGGGCATCATAAAAATTGACCAACACATATCAAACAGAGAGGGTTTTGAAGGTTAATTTTTTTTTTTTCTTTTTTCTTTTTTACAAATTAACAAGAAACACGCACAGAAACGCAAGCATATGTTTACCTGAAGAATGGAAGAGGAAGAATTAGAATCACAACGTGGTTCATTTATAAGTTCCCATGCAAATATAGCAGGTTCCTCAGAATATCTAACTCCACTCAAAGAGTTCTTTCTCGTTATAATAGCCTAAGACACGCAGAAGTGAAGCAAGAGGTAAGTATATACAATAGTGACTTAGAAAATAAATAGTATCTCAGAAACCCAAGAGAATAAAATTGAATTAGCAAGCATTCATATCCTGTTCTACAAAAAAAAAAAAAAAAAAACATCCCTTGAAACTTAGTAAGGAGATTCATATTCTCAAGTACCTTGATGTAGGCTTTATAATAACCCTTAATTGTTGAATCCGAAAAGAATGGGTCAGGTGAGGATGAGATGTTGACTCCAGCTTCCTGTGCCCACTTCACATACTGTTCTTTTCCACCAAATACACTCAAATTGTTCACTAGACTGAGTATTAATCTTATACCATTCTTCCTCGCTTCAACTATCTCATAATCTAATTCCTGTGGCAGTGATATATAACAAAGTATATTGATCAGAAAAATAAAATATGAGCCGTAGACATTCAATGCAAATTTCCCTTTTAATATTTTTTTAGAAAGACACGATATGTTTACATTCCCAACTATCAATATAATTATGTGAGCAGCATGTGAAGCTGGCAGTGTTTACCAGTGATGCATCACAGTGTTGTGGTTTGATTGTTTGAGCTAAATGAGCTAAATACATGTTTCAAGTTCATGTCTATAGAATGGTGTCATGTCCTCAAGCAACAGAAGTGTGAACCACAGGATGATCAAGCCCTTAAACCAAAGCAAACATCTTTTCGTACACGCAACATTCTCAGTCGCAAATTCATATTACGTCTCAAGGCTATCTTCATCTTCGCCACCCCGAATGCAGCCAGTGGCAAATTCATAGAGAAAAGTTACTGTGCTGTTTAAATCTACCTAAAAGCAGCATTAGGACCCAATTCCAATAATCTACATAACACACATCTCTAAAAAAGCTATTAGAAGCAACAATTCCAGTAAACCAGCTCCTGATTTCTTATAAAATACCCTTTAACTGCACTGGGATAAGCGAGATGTGGTCAAGTCGAGTTTGCGCTAAGTTAGCAGCAGGACGGTTGGTGTGCAGCAACCAGTGGAATATTACAGAAGGACGTAAAGAGGGAATCACTGATCTTGATGGCTGAAACCAACTCATCCGCACAAAGCATTCATAAAGCACAAACAGTGAGCATAATCAGACAATAGAATTATTAAAAGACCTGACCTTGATACACCTATTCTCAGCATCAAATCAAACAATCAAATTCCTCAGTTTCTGAATCAGATCTCAAAGCAAGTCAATCAAACATTTGAAGTGATAAAAGAAATGGCCTTGTTAATCAATTCAACACCAAACAAACAAGAATCAAAAGTAAAGGAAAGAAAGTAGATGGAAGGATGAACCTTGAGAGCTTTTTGGTTGAAAACCCCAGGAGAAATCTGCAAGGAGTTAGGGCCAGGGCCATCACTAAAAGCCCAAGTCCTGCAAACATTCAAACCCAATTGAGAAGCTTTCTTGAACAACCTTGAGACAGTATCTCTAGATGGAGCCTCGAACAACCAATATGAGTTCCAACCATTAACGTACAAGGTTGATTTACTAGTCTGAAGATCACCCATCTTCCTTGAATCATGAACATCGGTGAGGGTAAAGTGAGTAGAGTCAACAGAAACAAAACCCATGTTTTTCTGCCATAAAACTAAGGTGAAATCAAAATGTTGATCAAAGCTAAAGTAAAGGATGGTGGCTGTAACAGTGATTCCTATAAATGGGTACAAATATTTCTCTCTGTATCCTGAGTTCATCGTAGAACTTGTTCTTTCTTCAATTAACAAGAAAAGTATTGCATTTTTATACAACAGACTAAAGCGGCTGCTGAATCCTGATGCCAGTCAACGCGCCATTTTCACTGTCGGTGTGTTTGGTACCTATACATATACATTGCTTGCTCTTTTTCTCTGTTTTTTTCCTCACCAACCACCCAACTTATATATTTCAATTTGGAAGATTCTCTAATTTACAATTCATAAAAGATGCCGAGTAGTAATTAAAATAATTCCTTATGACACAAAATATGCGTAAAAATATGATTTTATGTAATACGGAGTATGATATTGTACAGATGAGTAACATTCAATCATATGTTGCACCTTGGTGCGTAGACATGGCTCTTCAACTAAAACTGCAATATAATCCTAATTGCGCAATAAATAATTACGGCATTGATTGATTTGATTTTAGATTTTATGCTCAAAACTCTTCATATGTCATATACTCCTATGGTTTATACACAACAAGTTTACAAGTCTACAATTGTTGTGTGCTAGCTATTCTAGGTGTAGTTACTAATACTCTCAAATTATTATTACGGAGTATTATTTTTTTGGGCAGTCGAAAAAACTTTTTATACGGCTACCAACAAAAAAAATAATTTTGAGAGTGTTAGTAACTACATCTGTATAACGCTTATAAAAATAATTTGAGTTTTTACACTCTCAAATTATTAATTCAACACATATATAGCATTAATTCCTAATTTATTTATCCGTGACCCGGTTAAAATTCCGTCACTAACTAATCATTTGTGTGTGACGTGTCGAATAGACCAATATGAATATATGAATATATGATACGCCTTCAAAAAGCAAAGAAATACGATGACATCTGCAGGAGGTCCTCCATAAACTGAGCGCGAGACGATCATCTGATTTGGATTCATTCCTATTCCTATTCCTATTCCCATACCTTGAAAGTTGAAACCCTAGTTTGTAATTCCGATCAAGATACTCATAAAATCAATCTGAATGTCGTTTGATTTGATGCTTAAACCAACCTGCGGCGGATGCGGCTCAAACACCGATCTCTATGGCAGCAATTGTAAGCATTTAACGCTTTGCTCCAGCTGCGGCAAATCTATGGCCGAAAGTCGCGGCAAATGCTACCAATGTGGCGCCACTCTCACTCGTTTAATCAGGGTCTGCAACATCTCTCTCCTTCTCTATCATATCAAGATTTCATTTTTATTAGGATGATTCATGTTTTCTTCTTCTTCTTCTTCTTGTATATGTTTAGGAGTATAATGTCAGGCAAAGCTCCAGCATTGACAAGAATTACTTCATAGGAAGGTTTGCAGCTGGCTTGCCTACCTTTTCTAACAAGAATTCTTCTCAAAATCAATGGAGTTTGGTAAAGGAGGGCATTAATGGTCGTCACTTAACTGACTCTTTGAAGGTTACCTGCTCATCTTTTTATTCTTTTACTTATTTCCTCCCTATATTTTCTTATTTCGCTTTCGACTTCATATGTTTCTCTACCATTTTCTGGATTTATTTTTATGGCCAAAATGTAGCCGTATGTGAATGTGACCTTGGCTTTTCATGGAATTCACGCCTCAATATCGATTTCATAGCATAGTGAAGCTGTCATACCAACTTGTTGTTAGCTGTTGGCCCCTTGTTTATTATGCTGAAATTATGCTTTCCTGCTGATCATTTTGTGTCAATTTGATAGGATTGATGCCTCAACTTTGTATCTTCTCTTGTTTGTTGAATGGTTGATGCCTAGAAATACCGAAGATGAGTTGATAAAGTGTGACCTCTTAAGAATTCTGCACACACAATAAAACTTTGTATTATAAATTAAATCTGGAAACTTGTGTAGTACAAATGAAAGACACGATAATAAGACAATGTCTAATGCATCAGACATTTGATGCCGTTGGAATTCTTATTCTTATTCTTCCTCGCTACTAGTTACTTTTTCCTCTAGTGATATGGTGCTGCGACATTGTCTTTAATAGGAGAAGTTCAAGAACAAGCCTTGGTTGCTAGAAGATGAAACTGGGCAATCACAGTACCATGGGCATCTGGAGGGCACACAATCTGCTACATACTACCTATTAATGTTGCAGGGGAAAGAGTTTGTTGCAATACCAGCTGGTTCATGGTATGCGTGGAATATTTGTTATCGTCTCAAGTCCTTTTTTCTGTCACTATTACTCTTATTTTTCTACAATTGAAAGTTGAAACTGCAATGCATGCTCTTTTTGTCCAATAGGTAGCTATTATTATCGTCAGTCAAAGTAACTAGTTTGTTCCGAATACCAACTTGAATATTATTGGATCATAATTTGTATATTTCCATTCATAAGCTATTAATGCTCATCTTAGGTACAACTTCAACAAGGTTGCACAATATAGACAACTTACGATAGAAGAGGCAGAGGAGAAGATGAAGAATAGGAGGAAGACTGTAGATGGCTATGAAAGATGGATGATGAAGACTGCAAGCAATGGACCAGCCGCATTTGGGTATAACCCGGACGTCGTTAAGGAAACTCCTGCCGTTGGAGGAAAAGGACGCAAGAAATCAGACGGTGAAGCTGATGGTAATGTGTCGGATAAGGGAGAAGAAGATGAAGGCGAAGAGGCTGCTCGGAAGTCTAGGCTTGGGCTTAACAAGAAAGGTAGTGATGATGAGGATGATGAAGGTCGAAGAGGAGGTGATTTTGATGACGATGATGACAATATTGAGAAGGGTAAGGAATGCATTTTGTTCCTTTTATCTTTAGAAATATGTCTCTCAGTGTTTAGGCTTTCTTTATATGGTCATCCTTTGATTGTTTATCGTGATTTGCAGCCACTTTTTCATGGTTGGGTTGTTCGAACATTTAGTAAGTATGATAAGAATGATGTATGGACCGTAAAGTGGGTATGGTATCCGGTACCCCCTACACTAAGGGTTTGCTTGGATAGTCAGCTCAAGTGGTAAGAGCACTCTTACTCCAGCCATGAAGTTGGGGATTTGATTCTCTCCCGCGTCATAACTCACATTAGTGTGCTCATTTGAACCCAAAAAAAAAGGGTTTGCTTGGATTTGGAATAAATCTCATGTATGTTTGAATGATTATGATTATAAAATGAGAAACATATACAACTACAACAACAAAGTCTTAGGCTCTTAGCATTTTGGGACCAACTTACACGGAGCAATGATAACAACATTACCCTCGTACCACAATGGCTTTGGCTCCCACCAATCACAGGATGGGGGGTACTCAGATTTACCTAGAAGTTGGTCCCGAATGGTCCATAATGAAATCACACTGAGAATTGCTTCTTTACTACTCATGTAATTAAAAAGCATAGAACAGAAAGTCTTTTAGGGAATGGAACAAATGAGCTTATGCAAAGCATTAGAAGAAATTTTTAGGATGAAAAAAAGAACATAAACTGATAAAAGTAGAAACTTGTCAAGTAGAAATGAGTGTTTAGATTAAAAGCAAAGAGGAGAGGAGGAATTGGGTGAACCTACAAGGGAACTAAGAAGAGCAATGAACATATATTGGTCTTTTATTCGATTGAAATTAAGGTCTATGGATGATCTTTAAGCAATGGCTGATTGAAAGTTTTGTTGTGTGTGGTCAATCGTTTTATTTTTTAATCCGACCTCTGCTAGGTGATGATTGGGAGCATGAGGAGATCTTCACTGATGATGATGAAGCTGTTGGTATTAATCCCGAGGAGCGAGAAGACTTGTTAGCGCCTGAAGTTCCTGCTCCACCTGAAATTAAGGAGGTTTGTTTTTAATGAGCTGTTTTCTCTTTTGCTCCGTACTGCTAAAAGTAAACAAACAAAGGAGGTCTTATAATTAAGAAGGAGATGAATGAGACGGTATAATTACAAAATGTAAAGGTAGTGCTCATTGCTGTTCAATAATTAGTGATTGTTTTTAATCTCGATGCCTTGGTAGTTGGTACCTTAACAAGGTTTATACTCTCATTAGTTATTGAGTTTGTAGTATGACATGCAGAGATTTGCAAAGCTGGACCTGATAAAAGTAAGCTCTTTTTGTTTTTCCTTTTTCGAAAAAGCAACCTACACTCATGCTATTAAGTGCCATGTTTTAGGATGATGATGAAGAAGAAGAAGAAGATGGTGGTGAAGAGGAGGGCAAGCTGAGTAAATCGGGAAAAGAGCTGAAAAAATTGCTTGGACGGTCCAATGGACTCAGCGATTCTGACTCAGAAGAAGAGGATGATAGCTCAGGCAAAAGAAAGAAAGATGAGGATGAAGACGATGATGTAAGTCTACTGTCACTCATGTAATTTTATACATGCTAAAGGTGGAGTTGGTAAAGTAATTGTAATTTGTCAGGAGGATGAGGACCGCCCTTCTCCTGCTGTAGCTCCAAAATTGAAAGATCCTAAGGAAGAACCTAGTGATAGCCCTGCAAAACCAGCTCGAGGGACTTCTACCTCAAAATCGGCTAAAGGAAAGAGGAAACATGGTGAAGATACAAAAGCTGCTACTGGTGCCGCATCAAAGAAGATAAAGGCAGAAAGTGTATGAATCCTTTTAATCTGAATGCTTTAATTAATCTGTTGATTATTGTCTTCAATTTCTTATGAGTTTTTGTTTGATAATAGGACGTTAAGCCTACCATAAAAGAAGAGCCCTCAAAGGGCAGTGGGGCTGCGGCTTCAAAAACTACACCATCATCTTCCAAGACTGGCACATCCTCCACTCAAGGGCCTGTCAGAGAAGAGGAAATTAGGGCCGTTTTATTGCAGAGAGCACCACTAACTACTTCTGAACTGGTGGCCACATTTAAAGCTAGACTGAAGTCACCAGAGGTACATTTTCCTACTTCTCACTTGTTCCGAAAAATTTCTTGCTTGTGAATTAGTTTGCTATGAAAATTTAAGATGCTTTATGCAGGTAGTTCTGGTTTTTGTTCTCATCTTTAATAATTCCTTTTCTAGCTTGAATCTTGACATGGCCTTACACTCTTGGGTTTGATTTAAACCCTCTAATATTTCCATTCGCAAAATTCTCCTGGCCGCTTAATTTTGACAAACAGTTGAGGCTCTGTGAGCTCTAACCTAAATGCCTCGAGGATGCTTAGATGCGACTTTTGCACCAGTCGTATCGAACAAAGTGTGCTACCATGCAATCTCCATATTTTCTTCTTTTAATATTCCCTTCCATTTGATCCATTATAGCTAGATTTGGTACTTGTACATGTAGGCCCTTTTTAGAAATCCAGAAAAAGGTGTTGCCGCAAAGTTTAATTTTTAAAATCCGTATATGTTTTCTAAAACATCGCCATACTCGTGAATGAGCGCCTCTCCACCTTGGTGCGGGCCTCGCCTTTTTAAACTAAGGTTAAAATTTGTTTACCAGAACGTTTGCATTTTGTGCCAATGATAAATAACCTTTGTGCTTTTCCATTGTGAAATTCCTTTCTGCAGGACAAGAAGGCTTTTGCCGAAATTTTGAAGAGAATATCCAAGATTCAGAAGAATAATAATCTGAACTATGTTGTGTTGAGGAAGTAACGTGCACTTTACAACTCAAAGCGCTCAGAGTTTTTGTTGTTAGCTATTGCCGTTTGCACTATATAGATCGATATTTTGGTCATATATTTTGGTCATATATAATCACTCTATGTGAAGAGCTTGGATCATTCTCGGCTTTTTGTTCTATTCCGTGTGTTCCAGGTGTAATTGATGAGGTGTTTTGATTGCTCAGATATGAAGGTGAAAAATTACTACTTTATATATAGTGAATAATAACAAAGTTGTCAGGTACGTTTTTATTGAATGTTTTGATGGGGCTGTTATTTGATTTTAGCGATATATTACTATCATATTTTTGCCAAACGTTTGGGGCTTATTTGCCCGTTCCCCGATCAACCGATAATCCCGTCTTTGTCAAAAGCTTTGCCATGAATTGAAGTAAACCAAGACGTTAAGTAATTCAGGTGGATAAATGAGAGTGATTATCACCAATACATTAGACACCCCCACGTTTCATTATTTTCTGATCTCAAAAGTTAACAAAGATGATTACCATAATTAAACGTCATTTAAAAGAGCAACACTGTGAAGATGATGAAACAAGTGAGCATAATAATGGTTCCACAGATGCGGGTTGAAGAGGAAGGAGCAGAGGGTTCCTGGGCCAAGAATGCAGCATTCTTTGTTGTTGAGGGGTGAAGAGATTGGTAGTAAGCGGCGTCAGTTTTGGACTTGACCTCGACAGGAAGCTTTAAACCTTGCTTACAGCTCTCAATGTTGCTGCTTGCAAAGTATCGATGTCCTTCTGCTTGAAGGGATACCTTGTCAATGCCTTGAGTGAAGATGAGTATGGGGTTTGTCAAGTCACATGACTCCATCTCCTCTTTGGTCCTTAGCTCCACCACCTTGTCTTTGTCTACCCCGTCCGAGTATGCGAACCCTGTCAACGCAACAGCCTTACTTCACTTAATATCCAGGTCATATTTAACTACGGAGTAAAAATAGTTTAACAATAAACTTACTCCATTAGTTCATTGGTATCGCTCACACTCATATTAAATGATACTCGTAATAGTTAAAGATAAAATGCAAATTAATTTACATAAAGAAAAAGAAATGGGTGGGGTGAAAGAACATACAGAGGAAGTCCCCGACGGTGAAAGTTCGAGCAGCAGCCCATGAAGCGATATCAGAAGCGAGATCCCAACCACGGTCATCTCCGACCACATGGTGAACCTGGGCTTGGGTCTGTTTCCATCCGTGCACAGAGAGTAGCAGTAGCAGCACTAAAAGCACAAGGTGGTTGTATTTTGGAGTCTCCATTTTGTGTTTCTCTAAAATGAATAAACTTAAGAAGTGGAAAACAAGTCCGTACTACTAATAAAGAGGTTATGATTTTATAAGCAACACATAAAGTTTAGTCTCTTTATACAAAAGAAAAGGAATTTCAAAGAAAGTTCCAAAGTGAAAGTGAAATAAGAGTGATTTGTGACTAGTATTTATAATGGCCCTTCATATTTAATCTTGTATACTCGTAAGTCGTAACTCGTAACTACAAGTGTACACCCACAATTTGTGACTAAACCATTTGGGTAAACAAGTATAGCTGCAGAATACAACAAAATTGTCATAACAGATGTGAATATGTGATTGTATTCTGCCAAGGAAGGGCGTGTAAAAATTGAAAGCAAAAAGGAGTGAGTGAGAATGAGTGAGTGAGTGACTCTCGTGGGCCGCGTGCATCCATCGACCATCCCTGCTTTTTCACTTCTCACTTGCTTTTTTACTTTATTCTTATGGATTTGTGTATCAATTATGGATACTGTCTGGATTTTACACAAACAAACATGTACGACGACTAGTAGATATGTTACTTGTGGACATTTCCAAGCCCACCCTCTGCTCCTAATATTAGAACCGGGACGGCCTGTGCCAATTCCAAATTTCCAAGTTAAACCAACGCAGTTGCCTCTCAGTCAGTGGATATGAAGCAGCAATGGAGCTGAAAGTTAAGGAACAACAATAACCATGTTGACCACGTCGTCTGTAAGAAACATCCAATCAGAATAGGCAGAAATGGCCGCCTTAACCACATATCTAAATCTATTACTATGACCTCATAACTGCATCTCAAACCACTATATTACATGTGTATAGCCTAGAGAAGAATAGCAAAGACCCCAGCAAAAACCAACAAGTGAATGATGGCCCCTCTCCCGCGCCAAGTGGGACCCGAAGAGGTATCAGAATCTGCAACACCGACAAGAAATCGACATTGACCGACTGAAGGATCCAGAAATGTAATCATACCAAGACCATCAAAATCACAGCTTACTGCATCTTGTTTCTGGAGCTGATAATAGCTATTGAATGCATAAGACACATTTCCTTTCAAACCAATTCCATAACATGAACTCCCATAGCTTAGTGTAGTACAGTCGGCGACAGTACAAGCAAGTTTAATGTGGTTTTCCACACCTGAGAGGTCCTTTTCTGGGTTCGCGACACACCACCTTGATGGAAGATACTCAACATCTCTAGCATTCTTCAACATGTTACTACCCAAACCAAGGTTCAGTGCATATTTAGCCTGCCCGTCAAAAGAGAATATGCCCCAATGCCGTTCAAAATTTCCTGGTAGTGTGTTCTTTGCACCTTCGTCAAGTAGGCCAAAAAGATAAACATCGAGAGGAGGAGAGCCGGGCCTCAAGGGAGTTCCCTTGTTGCTAAGTACATGATTTACAAGGCCTTGATTAAAAGCCCTGGCAGCAGTAAGATTGGCGGATATGGCTCCATCGGTGGGCCAACCCACCTCTCCGATGACTATAGGCATCTGACCATACCCAATTCTGTCAAGTGCAGCAACTAAAGTGTCATAGTTTCCATCAAAAGCATTGTAGTAGACATTGGATCCGTCTATTACCGGGTGGTTTGTCCCTCCAAAAAAGGCATAGTCTTGGGGGAAATCCGAATTTCCATAGAGACTTAAAAAGGGGTAAATGTTGACCACAAACGGAGATCCGTTGGAATTGAGGAAGGATAGAAGCTGAGTGATGATTGGGGTGAGGTCAGTGCGAAAGGCGCCTTGAGAAGGGAGAGAAGACTCATATGCATCGGCATTGCAAGGGACAACCAGTTTGACCATGCGTGCAAGGTTGGCTTTAACTAAAGACTGCTGCAAGTTGACGAGTGCAGGCACAACATAAGATTGAAACTGGCCGGCGTAACTACTCAGGAAGGGTTCATTCCCAACTGCTACATATCTGGAAAGGAATGCAAGCATTTTTCAGTCACCTCAGAGGAAGCATAAACGTAAGAGAGCAGACTGAATGAATTAAGAGGGAATAGAGCAAGAATGTGAAACACTGCAATACTATCAAATAGAAAGCTGTTGGGTTCCAAGAGCTTAAGTAGACAGCTAAGATTGAAACTTTCTACCTAAAATTAGAAAATTAGAATTGATGTGGGGGGTTTACTTTAGTAGTAGTAGTGAAGGGAGAGGGATAGTGAGAAAATGAAGAGCAAGTAAAGCGAGCATTGTAATCAAAGGTAAGCAAATGATTAGGACGGAAGGAGACCTGATGTCGGGGGGAGGATGAGCAAGGAAGTGACGAGTGAGATTGGCCCTAACCCATGAATCTGCGGCAGAGGGTGAGGTTGACAGTAGTTGGAGCATATGATTTGGGATACCCAGCATGAGCTGAATGTGGGTCCCTCTTATTGCATCAACTATGGTAGGGTCAGCATCGAACAGCTTAACCTTAGAGATACGGTTGCGGAGGAGCAGATCCACCACGGTGTCCGCCGACAGACGGTGGTCAGATAGCGTCCCCCAGTTGACTCCAATTCCCGCTTCCCCTCCTTTTATTATTAATATTGTTACTACTGCAACTATCACTCTCGCTTTTACTGCTGCTCCCTCCATTTTCCAACTCAACTCGATTACGGACTCACCGTCACCGACTGCTAGTACAATGATTCTATGAGTGTCTTTTGTGTTTCTTCAAAGGTACTCAACTTTTTTATTTCAAAATGACGAAAGTACCCCTATTTTTACTTATTTCAATACCCAGGGGCAATTTCGACATTTCAAACCCAGGAAGAACAAAGAGATGTTTCCTTAGAAGAAGACGCAGAATGATGTGAATGTGATTATGTGATGAGGGTAATAAGACAAATAGGGAGGCCCTTACTTTTACTATCCCTCTCACTTATAATTTCACTCCTATTCATCCTCCTCACCGATCAAACACCTAAGCAAAACCCCAACCTCATGGCGGCGGCGGCGGCGGCGGGTAGGAACAGGAGTTTCATATTGTGGCTACATGGTTTGGGTGATTCCGGACCTGCCAACGAGCCTATCAAGACACTATTCACTTCACCCCAATTCAATTCAACCAAATGGTCTTTCCCATCTGCTCCTTCTAATCCTGTCTCCTGCAACTGTAACTTTTCTTTCTATCTCCCTCTTTTACTTCTTTTTATTTTATAGTATTATATTTAGACATGCATCATATTTTAGGTTCAAAGTAGATTACTTTATGTCTCAAACTTATAATCTTTAATTAATAATAATATTCAGGGAACCACCAATGATGATCAGAAATTAGATGCAAAGTTGACGACTTTTTGATGAATTTTTAGCCACACATTATTAATATTCCGTGTTTGTTTTCGAATTCAATCTTCCCTTTGAAATCAACAAATGGGACTTGGAATGTCTATTTGTTAGCTGTAATTCAGGTATACCAATCCAAATTACCACTTACAAATACCTGATACTTGACTCATGCCTCTACTAGTTGTTCATCAAATACTAGCAAATACTTTCAGAGTTTATTTCCAGTATGAATGCTGAGGTTGCAACATTGCCACATCTCATAAACTCACCATCATTATTCATAACCATCTTCTGCTAAAATTACATTTTTTATGATATCACAAACTGAAAAGTAAAGCTCGTATAGTCGGCCTTTCATCACTTCCATAGGGCATAAATGAGGCAACAAGAGATTTATACGCTTGAATGAGTATGTGTATCGATTCAACTGCTTTCTTTTTAAATTGTGCCACGTTCTGAAAGGTTGGGCGGAGATCAGCACGTACATTTGTTGTTTTTATGTTATCTTCCCCTCCTCAAATTAAAATGCATTCCGGGAAGTGCCCTAAGATCTTGCTCATCCACTTTTCTTGTAGATGGTGCTGTTATGCCCTCCTGGTTTGATATACATGAGATACCGGTGACCTCTGTAAGTTCTTTCCCATTTATTCATGTTCATCACTTACAATATGCTCATTATATTTGTTTATGGGGCTATGGGTTGCCCTTTTAGCTGAAACTCTTACAATAATATATACCAAAACTTGTTTCTTTTTCACTTTTCTTTTCCAAAATCTTAATAATATATACCAAAACAAGCAAACAAAGGAAAATAACAACACGATGTTGAAGATAACACATTATTGCTGCTTTCGCAATGTGTCACCTTTCTCTCCCAAGTTTTGTGATTATATGTTTCTGCACTGACTACTTTCCATTTCTGATGGAGTTTTATAAATCACTATTATTCGACTTTTTAGTATGAAGCAAAATAGCTCAATGAGTTGTCTTCTCTTATTTTATGTGAAGTAGCAATCATATCATTTAATGCAATTCCTATCTCATATTCATCGTGTCATGTACAAACAACCTTTATGCATTGTCAACAATTAATGCCGGGGTATGGTTGTGTAACTCAACCTCCCCGTTACATACCCATAGGCGAGAGCCTTTGATGCACTATAGTAACATCACTTTTGTTGTTTAGCACTAACTAAGGGAAGACCAAAAATGTGATGTTCAAGATCGGATTACTGTATTACTTGCTTAGAATTGGGTGCTGTAAAATATGGTCGACACAGTTAGGCTACTCGTAGTATTTTGTTGACAGTGTGATTTTATGTTTGATAGTCAGACTCTGTGTTAACCATGGCAAACCGTATGATTGTCTCACCTTTTTAACCATACTTGTCACACCTTTAAAATTTGGATCATCTTTATTTTATCTTTGAAATGTCAAGGGTGCTTATCGCGTTGTATTTAGATTATGTAGGACAGTGACACTAGCCCTATGGTCCTTGGTGGCAGTTCATATCTTACAGTTACTTAATGTCTTTCCTACTCACTCGTGGTTTTTATGTTCTCTGTTCTGTCAGCACTCCCCGAAAGATGAGACTTCATTGTTGAAAGCAGTAAAAAATGTCCACGCTATTATAGACAAAGAGGTTGCCGCAGGCATAAGTCCTGATAATATATTTGTTTGTGGATTTAGCCAAGGAGGTATCTCCCACTGCCCCCTCACCCCTCACCCTCAAGGAAAATTGCATTTTTTTACTCTCAAATTTGCCAATACTGCATGGGATTGTTAAAATTGAGGTCTACTGTGCAGGAGCCTTGACCTTGGCAAGCGTCCTTTTGTATCCAAAGACATTAGGAGGTGGTGCAGTCTTCAGTGGATGGGTTCCTTTCAACCATTCCGTGGTTGAACAGTTTTCCGAGGATGCGAAGAAGGTATAAGTTATCTCAAGTACTAATGGCTTTGTGTTTTTATCTGCCTATGGGTTGACTTACAAAGCTTGCTTTCTAAACTTCAATGCTTGTCAAAAGCTAATCATGCATAATGCATTACATATTTATACTCTTGTGTCACTCAGTCTTAGTGATGTGTTAGACTTGCTATTTGTGAAAATTCCACTGGTTTCAGCTTAATATCTGTAGCCAAGTGTCATACTAATCTCCAACTGTTGGACATGTATACACGAGTTAATTCAGAAAGTTGGAATACCATAGATTGCACTGCTACTCCGTACAAGGTATTTTTCAATTTGTTGGTGAACACTTATGTTGGCTTGGTGTGGTACATAGAAACCTGTGAGGATGGGGTTGTGGTGGTGGTGATGCCTTTTTGAATATCTGAGCACATAAAACCTGGTATATGTTGATTCTGAGTGGAAAACGGCATGAGACATGTTGCTCAACGACAACATTATCCCAGCTCCTTGAGGCTCCCACAAATAGTGGGGTAAAGGGTTCAGATATGCACAGTCTTCAGTCTTACCCCTGTGTTAAGGGCACAAAAAGGGCATTTCTATATAAACCATCTATAAATTGAAAATTGTGTCAAGAAGTGCATCGAGGCAGAGCTAGTATAGTGGGTCATTTTGCTTTATTACGTCATAATCGAACAATAAAATGGTTGGCTTCACTGGTAATGGAAACCTGTCATAACACTTGCCTTCCACGTCTACAAACACAATAAAATAGTTACTTTTGTCTCCTTTTTCTTTATCAAAGACTGAACGAGGTTTACTTGTATATGTCTAATACTCTTCAACCTTTCCCAGACTCCCATTTTATGGTCACATGGAATGTCGGATCCAACAGTGTTGTTTGAGGCTGGACAAGAAGGGCCTCCCTTCCTTGAGAGGGCTGGTGTTAGTTGTGAGTTCAAGGTACTAACTGAAACTCCTATTACTATTCTACGTGTATGAAGTACACTGTAGTTTTTATCCATGGCTAGCATTAAGATGAGGATAATGAAAATGGCAGGCCTATCCTGGTTTAGGACATACTATAAGTACAGAGGAATTGAAGAATCTTGAAGCATGGATCAAGTCGCGTTTAACAAGCTCCTCTTAGCCCCCTCTTTCTATTTCTCTTTGCGACTGACTTATCCTGTCTACGACAATGGTATTTTTCACCTTTTCAGTATGAACCCTGCCTCTTTTTTTTTCCTTTTTTTAAGGCTAGTGTGTTTTCAGCATTCTTAGTCTCCGTAAAGGTTTATGTATCCCTCGAGTCATTTTTTAATTCATTTTAACCAGCATATGCTTTTGGTTGGAAGAATTCTTTCTCCCTCAGTTATTTTTTTCTGGCGCGGGACTACAACCCAATTTCTGTAAACTTGTCATCCCCCTTTTTGTGGAGCGCAACCACCACATAATCCGTCTTCTTATTAACTTAGCAAAGCTCGAGAATCCAGACGGGGTGACGAAACTGGAAAGCAATTGGGAGCTTGACCGTGTTTCATCAGTTGGAACAGAAGATAGGAAGAATCCCAAACTCTTATCTGTAATCTGACGTGAAAATATACTGTAGTAGATGGAAGCATGGACAATTATGTTTGAGAAGAAGACAAGGAGCAAGTGCAACCCAAAAAACACGAAGGAAAGGGAAAGACGTGACATTTGGTTCAAATTGGGATCATATTACACGGAACAACGAACATACATGCATTGTTCAACTATCCTATACGCTCCAAATCTCCAATCTATACTACATTTTTGACCATTTCAATTATTTCCTCTGCCCTTGTTTGCTTCTCCCCCACCTACATATTCTTCTATACCAACAATAACCAATCGCATTTTATGTTTATCACTAATTATTATTTATTTCCTTAATCCTTATTTATTTATCTCTAATTTTCTATGTTCAACAGAAAATGACATGAGTGGACTTGGATATATTAAATTCTTTCCTTAACACTAATGATAATATGTGATTAAATAACTTTGTTTAATGGAATTATCTCAACCTAATTACTCGTATGATTAAGTTAGAAATATTAAACAATAATGTTTCTTATATCCCCTTCGATACTAATAGCGACCATTTCAAAGATGACATGAACTATTAAAGGATAAAAATTCTAGGAAAAATACACTCGTATATCATTCTACGTAAGATTAGTGGTTAAACATGAGTTATCATACTTATATTTCATCCTAACCTAACCTGAAACTCGTATACAATGATCCCTATTAATATTCAAACCGTAAAATATATGTATTCCTACTGAGTAACCCTTAAAAATAAACTTAAATAAACAAGGTAATTATGTAAGACAAATACTCTATATATCATGTCTTAGTTTGGGTAATGACATGCTTTCAAAATCCTTAGCAAAGCTTACGTTGACATAAAGTCATCTGGGTGGTAGATAAGACTATAAAGAAAGAGTAGTTGTTGCCATGCTCTCTTATAATCCTCAACTAAATCAACTACATCCCCCACATCATAATTCATACATACGACGACCAAGTAACACAATGAAGAAACTCTATCGCAAAGGAACTGTCCACCCTTCTCCTTCTCCTTCTCCTTCTTCTTCTTCCCCTTCTTCACCATCCTTCTCCCTCTCCTTCCTTCCCGCCGCGATCCTCACCCTAGCCGCTTCCCTCTCTGTCGACGATAAACATGTTCTTGCATACCTACTCTCTTGTCCCGCCACCACCCCCTTTCACTCTCACCCTTCTAACTCATCCTCTTCCAACAAAAAACACCTTAAAACCAATATCATTCATCATAACTCTCATCCAAATTCTTTTTCCTGTTATTGTTTCACCTGCTACACCAGTTACTGGTCCCGTTGGGATTCTTCCCCTAATCGTCAACTTATTCATGAAATTATCGACGCTTTTGAAGATCATTTGTTGGAACAAAAAAACAAGAAGAAACAAGGGGTCAACAGGAGATCAGACAAGAAGAAAAATGTGAGTAATGCTCGTGTGCATGTTAATTCTCAAGGGTCCGGCCGAGGTAACCCCGAATCGAATCCAGCTCGACCGGTGGAAAAAGACCAGCATGGTGATGAAGCAGGGGACAAACAGGGGTCTGTAAGAAAAATGATGACTTTTCTTTGGGAAAATGTATGGGGTTGATTAGTAGTATATTAGGAGGTTTGTTAAATTTCTTTGCAAATCAAGCTTTATTTCCCCTATTTTCAATCCTGTAAGTAAGGAGTATGTTATACGTCCTTCATCTCAATCATTTATTTACTTTTTTTTTTTTCTTTATTTGAAGTACTTTTTTTATTAAATGTAAATAAATGATTGGGACGAAAGAAGTACGTATTAACTACAGTATGTTTTTTTCTCTTCTAATATATAGACAAAGGGCAGTTTTGATACTCTGTTTAATTTTATTTTTCGTAATGTGAAGTAATTGTTGAATGTTACGTCAGGGTATATTCATTTGTGAATAATAAATACTGGTAGTGTATAATTATTTGCACATTGGTTGCTGATACGAAAAACATTGATTCGTTCCTAATATATATCTAACGGGGACGTTGATGTTGTAATTTGTTGTTAGAAGTGGTATTTAATGATGTTGTTTGTTGATCTAACAGCATGTGTTAAGGGTTGCATTGTCTCCATCTAGGCATCTACCTAATTACGAGTTTCATGCATGCATGCATGCTCCAATTTTCGTATCTAATTATTCTGGTTGCTTGGTCATTGTTGTTTGTGTTTAAATTAGAGAGTAATACGCAATGCTACATTGACAATGGTATAATCACAGACTAGTACCATGTATTCATTCCTGTTTATGTTTGAACCAGCTGACCGGAAGTCAATTTCAAATATTGATATGCAACCCAAACTTGACTGAATGACTGTCTACTCCGTTTTTTTGACTAACATAAGCTCACCAACCTCGACTATAAATTTTGACTATTACCATGTATAGACTTGGTCAAGCGCTGCGTATTTAGATTGAATTACTTTCATTTCAGATTTCAATTTACTACTCCTAGTATATATTACAGAGTAACACTTGTATCTAGTCTACTGGCCAAAAGAATCAACATGAAGATAAAAGAGATGCAGAATTAAATCAATCAGATTTTTCTAAGGCCTAAATCAATCGGATTTTTCTTTTGTTTTTTTTGAATAAAAGTAACTCTAAAATAAAACAACATGAAGATAAAAGAGATGCAGAATTAAAGGTTAGTGCTAGCTAGTAGAAACAGAAACTACTACTTGTGCTGAGCATATGGCGCGTAATTGCCAACAGGGTTTCCAGCATTCGCAGTCATAGTAGACTGAGTTGGACCAACAGAGGAAGGTTCCTTAAGGTACTCGTTCATGGATGATGATCCCCCATAATAACCAGGGGGTCCAATGTGAAACACGGGCCCATAGGCCGCGGCATACTGATCCATGCCAGACCTACTCATCTTCAGGAGAGGGTCACATGTGCGGATGGAGCCACGGTCTCCCTCAAGCTCCCTGTACCGGTGCAAGTAAAGGGTGAGGGGCTCAATGTAGTCATCAAAACCGAGTTTGCTCATGGCCCAAAGAACGTCTTCTGCGGTGATGGTCTTACGTTGTTCTCTCTGGCATCTTTCGTTTGCTTCTCCTGTTATGAAGCTGATGTATTCAGAGACACACTCCTGAATGGTTTCTTTGGCATCATCGGAGATTTTGGCGTGTGGGGGTAGAATCTTTCGCATGATCCTAATCACATTGGCAATGGGCATGAATCGATCTTGTTCCCGGACAGTGCACTCATTGTTGTTGCTGTCTTGTTCCGTTGTTGCACCCTGATTATTATTCCCATTCACATTATTATTGCTATTATGGTGGTGGTGGTGGCGATTCATCATCTCATGGCCTAGTAAACTCCCATTCACATTATTTAAATGCTTCATCTCAGCTGACTGCCCGGCGTTCATCTCTAATGATAGTTAGCGCATATCTGTAAATAAAATGGATCGATCATCAAGCAAACAATACCGGAATCTCTAACCATATACGAACACATGCACTGACATTATTTATACACCATTGAGTTAATACTTGTGGACATGTAATTATTCAAGAAATCAGGCCCTAAACAAATAACCTAGCTAGTAGTAAAGGGGTAGCAGTGCCAACATCAAATTTCTCAAAAAATGGTTAAGATGTTCGATGTTTGCTGCCCAAATGGAAAAACCAAAACTCAAAGAAAATCATAGAATTCAACTTGCATGTAATAAACTAGGCTCACGGAACTTAAATCATCATTGAAACTATATTAATCCTCTTTTGAAATGGATACACACATGCAAAACAAAAAAAAAAAAAAAAAAAAACCTAAATTGTAGAGATGTACTCCGTATTTCATCACTAATACAAAAAACTAAATGACTTAAATATAGTTAAAAAACAAAACATGAGATATATCAAAAAGAAATGAGAGATTTAATAAGAAATAATTACCTCAACTTTAACTTATTTATATATAAGCATATGAAGGCATATATATGAAATTAAAAAATGAAAAATGAGAAGCTTGAGTGAGTGAGTTTGGAGATGATAAAAATTTAGAGAGAGGGAGAGAGGATATTGTTATGGGGTAAAATAGTGAGTAAATTATTATAGTGAATGTGGGAAGGTAATATAAGTAGGTAGTGTAAAAAACGATGCATGGTAGCCAAATGGATAGTAGAAGAGGGTTGAGTAATTACTGACTTTTGATCATCACCATTGGCTCTTTCCTTTTATGACTTCAACCATGCATGTTACCTTATTGGCCATTTCATTTCCTCTCTCTTTTTTTTGCTCCTTTCCTATATTAATTTCCATCTTTTTTCTTTTTCTTTTTTTAATTAAGCAGCAACAAGTAAGATTCCATTTCCATTACTTGCTGCAACCTAATTAAGAGACGTATATATATTCTATATAAAAGTATAATAGAGGAACCACTAAACATAAAATCTTAACACGTGTCAATTTATTGTGCAAAGAATTCCCGCCTAACCAAGAAGACTAGCAACCCTAATAAAGTAGAGAGTATTAATGAAAGTTATACCTTATACCGCTCTTTTTCCATTTTTAACCTTCAAATTATCCTCTAAATATTTCTTTAAGATCAATGCCTTCACAAAAGATTCTCAATTTCCTAAATAATCTCACCTTATCGCAGACTAAGGACACAATCAAAGATTTCTATTACTTTATTGTTTTCCTTGCACGACTTCGTGATGTACAAATGTCCTTGCGAGCTTTTACGTTTGTATCATCACGGAATGATTGAGATGTACTCCGTATGTTCTAACTTAGTTAATTTTGTGTTCTGTAAAATTACCGTGTAATACCGTCTTATACAAGTGTATTGCAAAATGATTTTTTTTAATAATTATTTTTACCAACTAAATGGTTACRTTCAGCTCCGTTTTATACTATATTTATCTAAACCGTATTTGACAAGACCACCCGTTTGAATCATGCCTTAATAAATTATTAAATTCGTACAATCATTAACTTGGCTGAAGATTATGGTGTTCAAACTTAATTAAGAATCTTACACGTGAAATAGTCACCGGTAGATTTATTATGATATGCAAAGTACTCCATATTAAATTTATTAGCTCTGATTTGGTTTTAAATTGAGTACTATGTGTACCTTTGAATCACAATCTCACTTTCCTCCTAATTAAATCATCACGAAATAAAAAATAGGACAACAAAAAATAAAATTCGAGTAATAATTCTACATAAGTTTATTCCAACTACTTTTTTTTCCAACAAGGGTACACAATTAAAAACAATTTTAAAACTTATGTGAATGGTATAATTTACTTCCGTTTAAAATTATTAAAATAAGAGTAAATTGAATTTTACTCCCTTTTAAAATCAAATTTTTTAAAATTACTCCATTTTGAAACTTTTTGCTAAAATTACTCTTAAGTTGCATTTTTTGTTAAAATTGCTCCCAAACTCCACTTTAAGTGACTTAGGCCCTGTTCTTTTGGACTGAAATTGTCTGAACTGAACTGAACTGAACTGAATTGAACTTAATGGAGCTGAACTGAACTGAATGGAGCTGAACTGAACTAAAATAATAATAAAAAGATTGTAACAGCAACTAATAATAATAATAATGAAATATATTAATAATAATAACTAAAAAATAAATATGATAAGTATAATA
>VHZZ01000225.1:177100-232575 GCA_009801015.1 Silene noctiflora
TGCTGAAATTGAATAGGGTAACTCCTGAAGCTACCATGGAAACTTGGTATAAAAATCAGGATAAATAGAAACCTGACCGGTACAGCCTCCCGAACACCTCAAAATGGAGTGTATATTACACGGTTTTCGGGATTTTACGGTCCCGGAACAAAAACGTCCGTAAATTACACGAATGGTTTGTAAGGTCAGACAAAGCAACGCCATAAAATATGGGGAGCAACATATGACATTTAACGCCCTCGGCAGACGATAAACCAGGCTTGGACGAAAATCGAATAATCGTTGAAATTTGTTTAATACTTGTTATTTGATTCAGAAATCTAATACAGTAACTCCTGAAGCTACCCTAGACACGTGGTGGAAAAATTAAGATAAATTGAAATACGATCAGGTACAACCTTCTGAATGGCTCAAAATGGAGTGTATAATACACGGTTTTCGGGATTTTAGGTTTCGGAAACAAAAATGTCCGTAAATGACACGAACGGTTTCTAAGGTCAGACAAAGAAACCCCACAAATTTTGCAGAGAAATGAAAGAAATTTGAGGCCCTCGGTGGTGATATACAAATGTCGGTCGAAAATCGGATAATCGTTGAAATTTGTTTAATACTTGTTATTTGATTCTGAAATATAATAAGGTAACTCCTGAAGCTACCCTGGACACGTGGAGGAAAAATCAAGATAAATTGAAACACGATCGGGTAAAGTCTCCTGAACGACTTAAAATAAAGTGTATAATACACGGTTTTCGGGATTTAAGGTTCCCGGACCAAAAATTCCTGTAAATGACAAAGACAATTTCAAGGGTAAAAAAAAGCAACCTCACAAATTTTGCGGAACTATGGATGACATTTAAAACCCTCGGTAGGTGATAAACCAGTCTCGGACGAAAATCGGATAATCGTTGAAATTTGTTTAATTCTTGTTATTTGATGCTGAAATTGAGTAGGGTAACTCCTGAAGCTACTGTGAGAACTTGGTATAAAAATCAAGATAAATAGAAACCTGATCGGTACAGCCTCCCGGAACAAAAACGTCCGTAAATGACACAGATGGTTTGTAAGATCAGACAAAGCAACGTCACAAAATATGGGGAGCAACTGATGAAATTTAACCAGTCTCGGACGAAAATCGGATTATCGTTGAAATTTGTTAAATATTTGTTATTTGATTCTGAAATCAAATAAGGTAACTTCTGAAGCTCCCTGGACACGTGGTGTAAAAATCAAGATAATTTGAAACACGACCGGGTACAACCTTCCGAATGACTCAAAATGGAGTGTATAATAACACGGTTTTCTGGATTTTAGGGTCCCAAAACAAAAATGTCTGTAAATGACACGGACGGTTTCTAAGGTCAGACAAAGCAACCTCACAAATTTTGCGGAGCAACAGATCACATTTGAGGTCCTCTGTTGGTGATAAACCAGTCTCGGTCGAAAGTCGGATAATCTTTGATATTTGTTCAATACTTGTTATTTGATGCTGAAATTTAATAGGCTAACTCTTGAAGCTACCTGGACACTTGGTAGATAAATCAGCATAAATACACACATGACCCGGTACAGCCTCCCGAACGGCTAAAAACGGAGTGTATAATACCCGGTTTTCCGGATTACAGGATTCCGAAACAAAAATGTCCGTAAATGACACGGAAGTTTTTTAATGTTAGACAAAGCAACCTCAAAAAATTTTCGGAGCAATGGATAACATTCACGGCCCTCGGTTGGTGATAAACCGGTCTCGGACGAAAATCGGATAATTGTTGAAATTTGTTTAATACTTGTTATTTGATGCTGATATTGAATAGGGTAACTCATGAAGCTACCATGGAACCTGGTCGGTACAGCCTCCCGAACGCCTCAAAATGGAGTGTTATTACACGGTTTTCGGGATTTAAGGGTCCCTTAACAAAAACGTCCGTAAATGACACGGATGGTTTGTAAGGTCAGACAAAGCAACGTCACAAAATATGGAGAGCAACGGATGACATTTAAGGCCCACGGCAGACGATAAAGCAGTCATTAACGTAAATCTAATAATCGTTGAATTTTTTTTAATACTTGTTATTTGATTCAAAAATCTAATACGGTAACTCCTTAAGCTACCCTAGACACGTGGTGGAAAAATCAAGATAAATTATAACACGACCAGGTACAGCCTTCTGAATTGCTCAAAATGGAGTGTATAATACACGGTTTTCGGGATTTTAGGTTCCCGGAACAAAAATGTTCGTAAAGGACGCGGACGGTTTCTAAGGTCAGACAAAGAATCCTCACAAATGTTACGGAGCAACGGATAACATTTGAGACCCGCGGTTGGTGATAAACCAGTCTCGGTCAGAAATCGGATAATCGTTGGAATTTGTTTAATACTTGTTATTTGATGCTGAAATTTAATAGGGTAACTCCAGAAACTGCCGTAGACTCTTGGTTTAAAAATCAGGATAAATAGAAACCTGACCGATACAGCCTCCCGAACGGCTCAAAATAGAGTATATAATGCACGGTTTTCGGGATTTTAGGGTCCCGTTAACAAAAATGTCCTCAAATAACATGGATGATTTCTAAGGTCAAACAAAGCAACCTCACAAAGTTTGGGGCGCAACTGATGACATTTATGGCCGTCGGTTGACGATAAACCAGTCTCGGACGAAAATCGGATAATCGTTGAAATTTGTTTAATACTTGTTATTTTATTCTTAAATCGAATAAGCTAACTCCTGAAGCTACCCTCGTTACGTGGGGGAAAAATCAAGATAAATTGAAACACGATCGGGTAAAGTCTCTTTAACGGCTTAAAATTAAATGTATAATACACGGTTTTCGGGATTTAAGGGTCCCGGAACAAAAATTCCCGTAAATGACATGGACAGTTTCAAATTTCAGAAAAATCAACCTCACAAGTTTTGCGGAGCAACGGATGACATTTAAGACCCTCGGTAGGTGATAAACCAGTGTCAGACGAAAATCGGATAATCGTTGAATTTTGTTTAATACTTGTTATTTGATGCTGAAATTGAGTAGGGTAACTCCAGAAGCTACCGTTGAAACTTGGAATAAAAATCAGGATAAATAGAAACCTGACCGGTATAGCCTCCCGAACGCCTCAAAATGGAGTGTATATATACACGGTTTTCGGGATTTTTGGGTCCCGGAAAAAAAACGTCCGTAAATGACACATTTGGTTTGTAAGATCAGACAAAGCAACGTCACAAAATATGGGGAGCTACGGATGACATTTAAGGCCGTTAGTTGATGATAAACCAGTCTCGGACGAAAATCGGATTAACGTTGAAATTTGTTAAATACTTGTTATTTTATTCTGAAATCTAATAAGGTAACTCCCGAAGCTACCCTCCTGGACACGTTCAGGAAAAATCAAGAAAATTTGAAACACGACCGGGTACAACCTTCCGAATGGCTCAAAATAGAGTGTATAATAACACGGTTTTCTGCATTTTAGGGTCCCGAAACAAAAATGTCCGTAAATGACACGGACGGTTTCTAAGGTTAGACAAAGAAGCCTCACAAATTTTGCGGAGCAACGGATCACATTTGAGGCCCTCGGTTGGTGATAAACCAGTCTCGGTCGAAAGTCGGATAATCTTTGAAATTTGTTTAATACTTGTTATTTGATGCTGAAATTTAATAAGGTAACTCTTGAAGCTACCTGGACACTTGGTAGATAAATCATCATAAATAGATACATGATCCGGTACAGCCTCCCGAACAGCTCAAAACGGAGTGTATAATACACGGTTTTCCTGATTATAGGGTTTCGAAACAAAAATGTCCGTAAATGACACGGAAGTTTTCTAATGTCAGACAAAGCAACCTCACTAATTTTTCGGAGCAATGGATAACATTTGAGGCCCTTGGTTGGTGATAAACCAGTCTCGGATGAAAATTGCATAATCGTTGAAATTTGTTTAATACTTGTTATTTGATGCTGAAATTGAATAGGGTAACCCCTGAAACTACCGTAGATGCTTGGTATAAAAATTAGGATAAATCGAAACCTGCCCGGTACAGCATCCCGAACGGTTCAAAATGGAGTATATAATACACGGTTTTCGGGATTTTAGGGTCCCGTAAACAAAAATGTTCGTAAATGACACGGATGATTTCTAAGGTCAGACAAAGCAACGTCACAAAATATGGTGAGCAACTGATGACATTTAAGGCCCTCGGTAGATGATAAACCAGTCTTGGACGAAAATCGGATAATCGTTGAAATATGTTTAACACTTGTTATTTGATTCAGAAATCTAATAAGGTAACTCCCGAACCTACCCTGGACACGTGGTGGAAAAACAAGATAAATTGAAACACGTACGGGTAAAGCCTTCCGAATGGCTCAAAATGGAGTGTATAATACACGGTTTTCGGGATTTTAGGGTCCCGGAACAAAAATGTCCGTAAATGAAACGGATGATTTCTATGGTCAGACAAGGCACCCTCACAAATTTTGCGGAGCAACGGATAACATTTGAGGCCCTCGGTTGTTGATAAACCAGTCTCGGTCGAAAATCTGATAATCGTTGAAATTTGTTTAATACTTGTTATTTGATGCTAAAGTTGAATAGGGTTACTGAAGGATTTGGATACCGAGAACCTAAGAGGGGGGGGGGGGGGGGTGAATTAGGCGCTCTTTTAAAAATTTAACTTAACTTCCAAACTTAATCCTTATTGTTGTAAGGGAGTCTAGAAATTAGTTTAAGTTCAGGAATGAAAGCAGTAAGCAACAATCGTTGAGACTGATACAGATTCGTCTTAGCAAATGGAGTAATAGCTAGTTTACGAATGTAACAGTGGTTGCGATTGTTCTGAAGGAACAACAAGAGCAGTAAGAATAAATAAAAGTTGCAGCGGAATAAAAACGAGAATAACACAGCGTTTTTGAATTGTTTCGGCCAACACTCTAAGAGCCTACGTCCTATCTTATTTTATTGATTAATTCAAGTTATCTACTCCGACGACTCAAACCCGTACAATAAAAGGACCAACAACCTACTCCGGTTGCGACAAGAGATCTAAGGCAACTAAGTCTAAGAACTCGACTTTCTACCTTAGAATGTTTTTACAAGGATCAAGTTTCTTCTAACATATTCAAGAAAATAGAGGAAGACAACTTATAAGAACAAACACTTCTTAGGCAAAAAAGTATAATACTCAGAGTAACGGTTTTAATGATTGTATCACTTGAAGACTTAGAAAATTTTGCAAATGAAAGAAAAAGCTTTTAAACTTTGAAAGGCAAATTTGCAATTTTCAGTTTTTACTTATCAGAAAGAGCCTTAAATGTTTACGCAATTAAAGTGAGCTATTTATAGAGGGAGTGTACAATATGGGGCAAACTAGGGTTTGTAAGTCAAGGCTCTTGGTACGTGCGAAAAGCTTGACTTTCCCATGTTTGCACCAAAAGTGCTTCCTTCTAAGAAGCACAAAACATAAGGAGGATTTGAAAGTAATCCCAAAAGAGTTTCTCGGCTTGATAAATCAGAAAGGCAAAGCAATTTAACAAACACAAAAGGACAATCTCAAAAGGGGAATGAAAGTAACATTTTTTAGAAGAGCCAAAGAAACAATTTTGACATGAAAAAGGAAATCTCTTTGATAAGAGAAAGAGACATATTGCATTTTGAAAAGATCACAGCATAATGCTGAGATTGAAATAGAAAAGGGCGGCAAAATGAATTGTTTTCAAACGGAAAGATTCAAGTGATATAGACCAAGATAACACAGCTCATAGTGACACAAAGCTACTTCTAATCTCGTTTGGGCTTGGATTCAATGCTTCAATTCCTGAAAAGATAAACTAAGAAAACATACATGAGAGTGGCATGTCATCATCAATCAAAGGGACCCAAACGTAACTCCTAAAACTACCGTAGATATTTGGTATAAAAATTAAGGTAAATAGAAACCTGACCGGTACAGCCTCCCGAACGGCTCAATATGGAGTATATAATACACGGTTGTCGGGATTTTAGGGTCCCGTAAACAAAAATGTTCGTAAATGACACGAATGATTTCTAAGGTCAGACAAAACAACCTCACAAATATTGGGGCGCAACTGATGACATTTATGGTCGTCGGTTGACGATAAACCAGTCTCGGACGAAAATCGGATAATCGTTGCAATTTGTTTAATACTTGTTATTTGATTCTGAAATCTAATAAGGTAACTCCTGAAGCTACCCTAGTCACGTGGTGGAAAAATTAAGATAAATTGAAACACGATCGGGTAAAGTCTCCTGAACGGCTCAAAATAAAGTGTATAATACACGGTTTTCGGGATTTAAGGGCTCCGGAACAAATATTCCCGTAAATGACAAGGATAGTTTCAAAGGTCAGACAAAGCAACCTCACAAATTTTGCGGAGCAACGGATCACATTTGAGACCCTCGGTAGGTGATAAACCAGTGTCAGACGAAAATCGGATAATCGTTGAATTTTGTTTAATACTTGTTATTTGATGCTGAAATTGAGTAGGGTAACTCCTGAAGCTACCGTGGAAACTTGGTATAAAAATAAGGATAAATAAAAACCTGACCGGTATAGCCTCCCGAACGCCTCAAAATGGAGTGTAATACATGGATTTCGGGATTTTAGGGTCCCGGAACAAAAACGTCCGTAAATGACACGGATGGTTTTTAAGGTCAGACAAAGTAACGTCACAAAATATGGGGAGAAACGGGTGACATTTAAGGCCCTCGGCAGACGATAACCAGTCTTGGACGAAAATCGAATAATCGTTAAAATTTGTTTAATTCTTGTTATTTGATTCAGAAATCTAATACGGTAACTCCTGAAGCTACCCTGGACACGTGGTGGAAAAATCAAGATAAATTGAAACACGACCGGGTACAGCCTTCCGAATGGCTTAAAATGAAGTGTATAATACATGGTTTTCGGGATTTGTGGTTCCCGAAACAAAAAAGTTCGTAAATGACACGGACGGTTTCTAAGGTCAGACAAAGTAACATCACAAATTTTGCAGAGCAACGGATAACATTTGATACCCACGGTTGGTGATAAACCAGGCTCGGTCGAAAATCGGTTAATCGTTAACTTTTTTTTAATACTTGTTATTTGATGCTGAAATTGAATAGGGTAACTCCTGAAGCTACCATGGAAACTTGGTATAAAAATCAGGATAAATAGAAACCTGACCGGTACAGCCTCCCGAACGCCTCAAAATGGAGTGTATATTACACGGTTTTCGGGATTTTAGGGCCCGGGAACAAAAACGTCCGTAAATGACACAGATGTTTTTTAAGGTCAGACAAAGCAACATCGCAAATATTGGGGATCAACGGATGACATTTAAGGCCCTCGGCAGACGATAAACCAGTCTTGGACGAAAATCGAATAATCGTTGAAATTTGTTTAATACTTTTTATTAGATTCAGAAATCTAATACGGTAACTCCTTATGCTACCCTGGACACGTGGTGGGAAAATCTAGATAAATTGAAACACGACCGGGTACAGCCTTCCGAATGGCTCAGAATGGAGTGTATAATACACGGTTTTCGGGATTTTAGGTTCCCGAAATAAAAATATTCGTAAATGACGCGGACGGTTTCTAAGGTCAGACAAAGCAACCTCACAAATTTTGTGGAGCAACGGATCACATCTGAGGCCCTCGGTTGGTGATAAACCAGTCTCGGTCGAAAATAGGATAATCGTTTGCATTTGTTTAATACTTGTTATTTGATAGTGAAATTGAATTGGATAACTCCTGAAGCTACCGTGGAAAATGGGTATAAAAATCAGGATAAATAGAAACCTGACCGGTACAGCCTCCCGAACGCCTCAAAATGGAGTGTATATTTACACGGTTTTCGGGATTTCAGGGTTCCGGAACAAAAACGTCCGTAAATGACACGGATGGTTTGTAAGGTCAGACACAACAACCTCACAAAATATGGCGACCAACGGATGACATTTAAGGCCCTCGGTAGACGATAAACCTGTCTTGGACGAAAATCAGATAATTGTTGAAATTTGTTTAATACTTGTTATTTAATTCTGAAATCAAATAAGGTAAATCCTGAAGATACCCTGGACACGTGGTGGAAAATCTAGATAAATTGAAACACGACCGGGTAAAGCCTCCCGAACGGCTCGAAATAAAGTGTATAATACACGGTTTTCGGGATTTAAAGGTCCCGGAACGAAAATTCCCGTAAATGACAAGAATAGTTTCAAAGGTCAGACAAAGCAAGCTCACAAATTTTGCGGAGAAACTGATGACATTTGAGACCCTCGGTTGGTTATAAACCAGTTGATATGTGATTGTGTTGTCATGTTTTTCCCTTCTTTTTACCTTGCATTACCTGCATTTTATACATGAGCTTCACATTCTATGAATATATGCCTTGTCTTGCAGGAATTGAGACGGGAACGAGAAATTGGGAGCAAGTAAAGCGGTTTTTGGTAGAAGGAAGAAAGAATGAGGAAGAAAAAAGCTGGAGTGATCCCAAGCCGGGAGGCCGTCAGCCGGGCGACCGGCACGTGACAGCAACTAAGGAAGAAAGTTGAGAGAATTAAGCAGGGAGATCCCTCTATCGGCATGCCGGCAGCCGGTCCACCGACAGGGGATTACAGCCATACTTCCAAGTTGAATTTAAGTTTAAAATTGCGAAGTCTCGCTGAAATTGAATTTGTTTAATACTTTTAATTTGGGCTGAAATTGAATAAGGTAACTCTTGAAGCTACCCTTGACACTTGGTAGATAAATCAGCATAAATAAATACATGACCCAGTACAACCTCCCGTAAGTCTCAAAACGGAGTGTATAATACACGGTTTCCGTATTTCAGGGTCCTGGAACAAAAATGTCTGTAAATGCCCAGACGGTTTCTAAGGTCAGACAAAGAAACCTCACAAATTTTGCAGAGCAACGGATAACATGTGAGGTCCTCGGTTGGTGATAAACCAGTCTCGGTCAAAAATCAGATGATCGTTCAAATTTGTTTAATACTTGTTATTTGATGCTGAAATTGATTAGGGTAACTTCTGAAACTACCGTGAAAACTTGGTATAAAATCAGGATAAATAGAAACCTGACAGGTACAGCCTCCCGAACGCCTCAAAATGGAGTGTATAATACACGGTTTTCCGGATTTTGGGGTCCCTGAACAAAAACGTCCGTAAATGACACGGATGGTTTGTATGGTCAGACAAAGCAACGTCACAAAATATGGGGAGCAACGGATGACAATTAAGGCCGTCGGTTGATGATAAAACAGTCTCGGACGAAAATCGTATAATCGTTGAAATTTGTTTAATTCTTGTAATTTGATTCTGAAATCTAATAAGTTAACTCCTGAAGCTACCCTGGACACATGGTGGAAAAGTCAAGATAAATTGAAACACGATCGGGTTTTTAAGGTCAGAGAAATCAACCTCACAAATTTTGCGGAGAAATGGATAACATTTGAATCCCTCGGTTGGTGATAAACCAATCTCGGTCGAAAATCGGATAATCGTTGAAATTTGTTTAATACTTGTTATTTGATGCTGAAGTTGAATAGGGTAGCTCTTGAAGTTACACTGGTTACTTAGTAAATAAATCAGCATAAATAGATACATGACTCGATACAGCCTCCCGAACGGTTAAAAATAGAGTGTATAATACACGGTGTTCAGGATTTTAGGGTCCCGGAACAAAAATTTCCGTAAATGACAAAGACAGTTTCTAAGGTCAGACAAAGCAACCTCATAAAATTTGGGGTGCAACGGATGACATTTAAGGCTGTAGGTTGACGATAAACAGTCTCGGACGAAAATCGGATAATCGTTGAAATTTGTTTGATACTTTTATTTGATTTTTTAATTGATGAGGGTAACTCTTGAAGTTATCGTGGACGCATGGTATAAAAATGAGGATAAATATACATACGACCGATACAGCCTCTCGAACGACTCAAAATAGAGTGTATAGTACATTGTTTTCTAGATTTTTGGGTCTCGAAACAAAAATGTCCGTAAATGACACAGACGGTTTCTATGGCCATACAAATCAACATCCAAAAATTTGGGGAGCAACGGATGACATTTAACACCGTCGGTTGACGATAAACCAGTCTCGGACGAAAATCGGATAATTGTTAAAATTTGTTTAATACTTGTTATTTGATACTGAAATTGAATAGGGTAACTTTTAAAGCTACCATGGAAACTTAGTATAAAAATCAGGATAAATAGAAACCTGACCGGGTACAGCCTTCCGAATGGCGCAAAATGGAGTGTATAATACACGGTTTTCGGGATTTTAGGGTCCCAAAACAAAAATGTCCGTAAATGACACGGACGGTTTCTAAGGTCAGACAAAGCAACCTCAAAAATTTTGCAGAGCAACGGATAATATTTGAGACCCTCGGTTGGTGATAAACCAGTCTGAGTCGAAAATCCGATAATCGTTGAAATTTGTTTAATACTTGTTATTTGATGCTGAAATTAAATAAGGTAACTCCTGAAACTACCGTAGATACTTTGTATAAAAATCAGGATAAATAGAAACCTGACCGGTACAGCCTCCCGAACAGCTCAAAATAGAGTATATATATAATACACGGTTTTCGGAATTTTAGGGTCCCGTAAACAAAAATGTCCGTAAATGACACGGATGATTTCTAAGGTCAGACAAAGCAACGTCATAATATATGGGGAGCAACTGATGACATTTATGGCCGAGGGTTGACGATAAACCAGTCTCGGACGAAAATAGGATAATCCTTGAAATTTGTTTAATACTTTTTATTTGATGTTGAAATTGAATAGGGTAACTCATGAAGATACCCTGGACACTTGGTAGATAAATCAGCATAAATAGATACATGATCGGGTACAACCTCCCGAACGGCTCAATATAGAGTGCATAATACACGGTTTTCCTGATTTAATGGTCTTGGAACAAAAATGTTCGTAAATGACATGGACTATTTCTAAGGTCAGACAAAGCAACCTCGCAAATTTTGCAGAGCAACGGATAACATTTGAGACCCTCGGTTGGTGATAAACGAGTCTCGGTCAAAAATCGGATAATCGTTGATATTTGTTTAATACCTGTTATTTGATGCTGAAATTAAATAGGGTAACTCCTGAATCTACCGTAGACACTTGGTATAAAAATCAGGATAAATAGAAACCTGACCGGTACAGCCTCCCGAACGGCTCAAAACAGACTATATAATACACGGTTTCCCGGATTTCAGGGTCACAGAACAAAAATGTCCGTAAATGACACAGACGGTTTCTAAGGTCAGATAAAGCAACCTAACAAAATTTGGGGAGCAACGGATGACACTTAAGGCCGTCCGTTGACGGTAAACCAGGCTCAGACAAAAATCGGATAATCGTTGAAATTTGTTAAATACTTGTTATTTGATACTGAAATTGATTAGTGTAACATCCTGAAACTACCGTGGATACTTGGTATAAAAATGAGGATAAATATACTCACGACCGGTACAGTCTCTCGAAAGGCTCAAAATATAGTGTTTAGTACATCGTTTTCAGGATTTTAGGGTCTCGGAACAAAAATGTCCGTAAATGACATGGATGGTTTCTAAATTCTAAGGTCAGAAAAAAAATCTCACAAAATTTGGGGAGCAACGGATGACATTTGAGGCCTTCGGTTGACGATAAATAAGTGTGGAACAAAAATCGGATAATCGTTGAAATTTGTTTAATACTTTTTATTTGATGCTGAAATTGAATAAGGTAACTCTTGAAACTACCCTCGACATTTGTATAATACTTGTTAGTTTATGCTGAAATTGAATAGATTAACTCTTGAAGCTACCGTGGACACTTGGTATAAAAATCAGGATAAATAGAAACCTGTCCGGTACTGTCTCCAGAAGGCCTCAAAATGGAATATATAATACACGGTTTTCGAAATATTAGGATTTCGGAACAAAAAGGCTCGTAAATGACACGGACGGTTTCTAAGGTCAGACAAAACAAGTCTCGAACGAAAATCGGATAATCGTTGAAATTTGTTTAATAATTGTTGTTTGATGCTGAAATTAAATAGGGTAACTCTTGAATTTACCCTCGACACTTGGTAGATAAATAAGCATAAATAGATACATGACACTGTACAGCCTCCCGAACGGCTCAAAACGGAGTGTATAAATACACGATTTTCCGGATTTCAGGGTCCCGGAACAAAAATGTCAGTAAATGACACGGACGGTTTTTAAGGTTAGACAAAGTAACCTCACAAATTTTGCGAAGCAAGGATAACATTTGAGGCCCTCGGTTGGTACTAAACTAGTCTCACTCGAAAATCGGATAATCGTTGAAATTTGTTTAATAATTGTTATTTGGTGATGAAATTAAATAGGGTAACTCATGATTCTACCCTCGACACTTGGTAGATAAATCAGCTTAAATAGATACATGACCCGGTACAGCCTCCCGAACGGCTCAAAACGTAGTGTATAATATACGGTTTTCCGGATTTAAGGGTCCCGGAACAAAAATGTTCGAAAATGACACGAACGGTTTCTAAGGCCAGAAAAATCAACCTAACAAAATTTGGGGAGCAACGGATGACATTTAAGGCCGTCGGTAGACGGTAAAACATGCTCGGACGAAAATCGGATAATTGTTGAAATTTGTTTAATACTTGTTATTTGATACTGGATTTGATTAGGGTAACTCCTAAAGATACCGTGGACACTTGGTATAAAAATGAGGATAAATATATACACACGACCGGTACAGCCTCTCGAACGGCTCAAAATAGAGTGTATAGTAATTGGTTTTCGGGATTTTAGGGCCTCGGAACAAAAATATTTGTAAATAACATAGATGGTTTCTAAGGTCGGACAAAACAATCTCATAAAATTTGGGGAGCAACGGATGACATTTGAGGCCTTCGGTTGACGATAAATAAGTGTGGAACAAAAATCGGAAAATCGTTTAAATTTGTTTAATACTTTTTATTTGATGCTGAAATTGAATAGGGTAACTCTGGAAGCTACCCTAGACACTTGGTAGATAACTCAGCATAAATAGATACATGACCCGGTAAAGCCTCTCGAACGGCTCAAATCGGAGTGTATAATACACAGTTTTCCGTATTTCAGGGTCCCGGAACAAAAATGTCCGAAAATAACACATGCGGTTTCTAAGGTCAGACGAAGCAACCTCACAAATTTTGCGGAGCAACGGATAACATTTGAGGCCCTCGGTTGGTGATAAACCAGTCTCGGTCGAAAATCGAATAACCGTTGAAATTTGTATAATACTTGTTAGTTGATGCTAAAATTGAATAGGTTAACTCTTGAAGCTACCGTGGACACTTGGTATAAAAATCAGGATAAATAGAAACATGTCCGGTACTGCCTCCCGAAGCCCTCAAAATGGAATATATAATACACGGTTTTCGAATTATTAGGGTCCCGGAACAAAAAGGTTCGTAAATGACACGGACGGTTTCTAAGGTCAGACAAAACAACCTCATAAAATTAGGAGTGCAACTAATGACATTTATGGCCGTCGGTTAACGATAAACCAGTCTCGAACGAAAATCGGATAATCGTTGAAATTTGTTTAGTAATTGTTATTTGATGCTGAAATTAAATAGGGTAACTCTTGAATCTACCCTCGACACTTGGTAGATAAATAAGGATAAATAGATACATTACACTGTACAGCCTCCCGAACGGCTCAAAACGGAGTGTATAATACACGATTTTCCGGATTTCAGGGTCCCGGAACAAAAATGTCAGTAAATGACACAGACGGTTTCTAAGGTCAGACAAAGTAACCTCACAAATTTTGCGGAGCAAGGATAACATTTGAGGCCCTCGGTTGGTACTAAACTAGTCTCACTCGAAAATCGGATAATCATTGAAATTTGTTTAATTATTGTTATTTGGTGATGAAATTAAATAGGGTAACTCATGATTCTACCCTCGACACTTGGTAGATAAATCAGCATAAATAGATACATGACCCGGTACAACCTCCTGAACGGCTCAAAACGGAGTGCATAATATACGGTTTTCCGGATTTAAGGGTTCCGGAACAAAAATGTCCGTAAATGACACGAACGGTTTCTAAGGCCAGACAAAGCAACCTAACAAAATTTGGGGAGCAACGGATGACATTTAAGGCCGTCGGTAGACGGTAAAACAGGCTCGGACGAAAATCGGATAATCGTTGAAATTTGTTTAATACTTGTTATTTGATACTGTATTTGATTAGGGTAACTCCTAAAGATACCGTGGACACTTGGTATAAAAATGAGGATAAATATATACACACGATCGGTACAACCTCTCGAACGGCTCAAAATAGAGTGTTAGTACATGGTTTTCGGGATTTTAGGGTCTCGGAACAAAAATATCCGTAAATTTGGGGAGCAACGGATGACATTTGAGGCCTTCGATTGACGATAAATAAGTGTGGAACAAAAATCAGAAAATCGTTTAAATTTGTTTAATATTTTTTATTTGATGCTGAAATTGAATAGAGTAACTCTGGAAGCTACCCTAGACACTTGGTAGATAACTCAGCATAAATAGATACATGACCCGGTAAAGCCTCCCGAACGGCTCAAATCGGAGTGTATAATATACAGTTTTCCGTATTTCAGGATCCTCGAACAAAAATGTCCGTAAATAACACATACGGTTTCTAAGGTCAGACAAAGAAACCTCACAAATTTTGCGGAGCAACGGATAATATTTGAGGGTCTCGGAACAAAAATGTCCGTAAATGACATGGATGGTTTCTAAATTCTAAGGTCAGAAAAAAAATCTCACAAAATTTGGGGAGCAACGGATGACATTTGAGGCCTTCGGTTGACGATAAATAAGCGTGGAACAAAAATCGAATAATCGTTGAAATTTGTTTAATACTTTTTATTTGATGCTGAAATTGAATAAGGTAACTCTTGAAACTACCCTCGACATTTTTATAATACTTGTTAGTTGATGCTAAAATTGAATAGGTTAACTCTTGAAGCTACCGTGGACACTTGGTATAAAAATCAGGATAAATAGAAACTAGGCCGGTACAGCCTCCCGAACGGCTCAAAATAGAGTATATAATAAATGGTTTTCGGGATTTTAGGTTCTCGGAACAAAAATGTACGTAAATGACACGAATGGTTTCTAAGGTCAGAGAGAGCAACCTCATAAAATTGGGCGAGCAACTGATGACATTTATGGTCGTCGGTTGATGATAAACTAGTCTCGGTCGAAAATCGGACAATCCTTGAATTTTGTTTAATTCTTTTTATTTGATGCTGGATTGAATACGGTAAATCTTGAATCTACCGTGGACACTTGGTAGATAAATCAGCATAAATAGATACATGACCCGGTACAGTCTCCCGAATGGCTCAAAACGGAGTGTATAATACATGGTTTTCCGGATTTCAGGGTCTCGTAACAAAATTGTCCGTAAATGACACAGACGGTTTCTAAGGTCAGACAAAGAAACCTCACAAATTTTGCGGAGCAACGAATAACATTTGAGGCCCTCAGTTGGTGATAAACCAGTCTCGGTCGAAATTCGGATAATTGTTGAAATTTGTTTAATACTTGTTATTTGATGCTGAAATTGAATAGGGTAACTCTTGAAGCTACCCAGGACACTTGGTAGATAAATCAGCATAAATAGATACATGGCCCGGTACAGCCTCCCGAACGGCTCAAAACAGAGTGTATAATACACGGTATTCCGAAATTTCAGTGTCACGGAACAAAAATGTACGTAAATGACACGGACGGTTTCTATGGTCAGACAAAGCAACCTCAAAAATTTGGGGAGCAACGGATGACACTTAAGGCCGTCGGTTGACGGTAAACCAGGCTCGGACGAAAATCGGATAATCGTTAAAATTTGTTTAATACTTGTTATTTAATACTGAAATTGATTAGGGTAACTCCTGAAGCTACCGTGCGTGGATACTTGGTATAAAAATGAGGATAAATATACACACGACCGGTATTAGGGCTGAGCAAAACCGTATACCCGATACGGTTTTGAAAACCGTATCGGGTACCCGGTTTTTTGAACACCTAAATTTTGATTCCGGATACGATACGGTTTAAACCGGGTATACGTTTTTCGGGTACCCGGTTAAACCGTATATAAAAACCGTATATACGGATACGGTTTTCCTGATTTTTCATTAATTTGCGATTTAAAAAAAAAAAAAAAGCAAACACAACAATCTTCATATATCCCCGAACGATAAAAAAAAAAAGCAAACACAACAATCTTCATAATCGTTGAAATTTGTTTTATACTTTTTATTTGATGTTGAAGTTGAATAAGGTAACTCTTGCAAATACATGACCCGGTACAGCCTGCCAAACGGCTCAAAACGGACTGTATAATACACGATTTCCGGAATTTCAGGGTCACAAAACAAAAATGTCCGTAAATGACACGGACGGTATAATACACGGTTTTCAGGATTTTAGGGTCCTAGAACAAAAATGTCGCTAAATCATAATGGCGATTCCTCGGGTTAGATAAACAAGCTACAAATATTTTGAGAAATCAACACAGTACATATTAGTGTGTCAATATGCGATATATTAGATTCGGACGAAAATCGGGTACTCCTTAGAAATAGAAACATGTTTGTTAATTAGGGGTTGAAATCAAATACGGTAACTCATAAACCGACCACGGGTACGTGGGAGAAAAAATGAGAGAAAAAGTAACATAAATCGGTAGGACCACCCGAATGGTTCAAATTGAAGTGTATATACGGTTTCGGAAGTTTAAGATCCCGGAACAAAAAAGTCCTAAAATCAAACGGACGATTCCTTAGGTCCGATAAAGCAACGATACAAATTTTGAAAAGCAACAGAAGACAATTAATGGTGTCGGTACCCGATAAATAGATGAATTCTTGTTAATAATTAGGAGTGAAATCTAATTAGATAACTCATGAAGCGACCGCAAGTACGTGGAAGAAAAAAATTGGAGAAAAAGTAACATAAAATGGCACGAGCTCTAGAATGGCTCAAATTGAAGATTTTAGGGTCCCAGAACAAAAAAATACGAGAATCATACGGACGCTTTCTAAGGTCAGATAAAGTAGCTACACAAATTTTGATAAACAATAGTGGATATATGAGGATGCCGGTAAGCGATAAACAAGTCTCGGACGAATCTTGGGTATTACTTGAAAGTTGAAAATAAATGAATACTTATTATTTAGGGCAGAAAATCGAATACGGTAAATCATATAACGACCTCGGACATGTGGTAAAAAAACTGGAAGGAAAAGAAATATGACTCGGTACGACCTCTCAAACGACCCAAATTTAAGTGTATTAATACACAATTTTCAGGATTTTAGGGTCCTAGAACAAAAATGTCGCTAAATCATAATGGCGATTCCTCGGGTTAGATAAAGAAGCTAAAAATATTTAGAGAAATCAACACAATACATATTAGTGTGCCAGTATGCGATAAATTAGATTCGGACGAAAATCGGGTACTCCTTAGAAATAGACACATATTTGTGAATTAGGGGCTGAAATCTAGTACGGTACCTCATAAAGCGACCACTGGTACGTGGGAGAAAAAATGAGAGAAAAAGTAACATAAATTGGTAGGACCACCCGAATGGTTCAAATTGAAGTGTATATACAGTTTCGGAATTTTAAGATCCCAGAACAAAAAAGTCCTAAAATCATACGTACGGTTCCTTAGGTCAGATAAAGCAGCTACACAAATTTTTAAAAGCAACGGAAGACAATTAATGGTGCTGGTACCAGAAAAATAGACGAATACTTGTTAATTAGGAATGAAATCTAATAAGATAATTCATGAAGCAACTCATGAAGCGATCACAGTTACGTGGAAGTAAAAAATGGGAGAAAAGGTAACATAAAACGGTACGAGCTCTAGAATGGCTCAAATTGAAGTGTATAATACACGGTTTAAGGATTTTAGGGTCCCGAAACAAAAAACTCTGAAAATCATACGGACGCTTGCTTAAGTCAGATAAAGCAGCTACACAAATTTTGATAAACAATAGTGGATATTTGAGGATGCCGGTAAGCGATAAACAAGTCACGAACGAATATTGGGTATTACTTGAAAATAAATGAATACTTATTATTTAAGCAGAAAAAAACGAATACGGTAAGTCATATAACGACCCGAGACACATGGCAGAAAAATTGGAAGGAAAAGAAACATGACTGGGAACGACCTCTTAAACGGCCCAAATTTTAGGGTATAATACACGGTTTTCAAGATTTTAGGGTCCCGGAACAAAAATGTCGCTAAATCATAATGGCGATTCCTCAGGTTAGATAAAGAAGTTACAAATATTTTGAGAAATCAACACAGTACATTTTAGTGTGCCAGTATGCGATAAATTAGATTCGAACGAAAATCGGGTACTCCATAGAAATAGAAACATATTTGTTACTTAGGGTCTGAAATCTAATACGGTAACTTCTGAAACAACCACGGGTACGTGGGAGAAAAAATGGGAGAAAAAGTAACATGAATCGGTAGGACCACCCGAATGGTCCAAATTGAAGTGTATATACGGTTTCGTGATTTTAAGATCCCAGAACGGAAAAGTCCTAAAATCATACGGACGGTTCCTTGGGTCAGATAAAAGAGTCACACAAATTTTGATAAGCAACGGAAGACAATTAAGGTTGACGGTACGCGATAAACGAGTCTCGGGCGAAAATCGGGTACTCTTAAAAAGTAGATAAACACTTATTATTTAGAGCTGAAATCGAATACGGTAATTCATGTAGCAACCCTAGACACGTGGAAGAAACACTGGAAGGAAAAGAAACATAACCTGGTACGACCTCTCATACGGCTCAAACCTAAGTGTTTAATACACGATTTTCAGGATTTAAAGGTCCCAGAAGAAAAATGTCGCTAAATCATACGGACGGTTCCTCAAGTCTGATAAAGAAGCCACAATTTTTTTGAGAAGAAACAATGTACATTTTCGTTTATCGGTATGCGATAAATTAGTCTTGAACGAAAATCGGGTACTCCTTATAAATAGATGAATACTTGTTAATTAGGAGTGAAATCTAATAAGATAACTATTGAAGCGATCATGGGTACGTGTAAGAAAAAAATGGGAGAAAAAGTAACATAAAACAGTACAAGCTCTAGAATGGCTCAAATTGAAGTGTATAATACACGGTTTAAGGATTTTATATAGGGTCCCGAAACAAAAAATTCTGAAAATTATACGGACGCTTTCTCAGGTAAGATAAAGCAGGTAAACAAATTTTGATAAACAATAGAGGATATTTGAGGGTCCCAATAAGCGATAAACAAGTCTCGGACGAATATTGGGTATTACTTTAAAATAGATGAATACTTATTATTTAGGATAGAAAATCAAATACGGTAACTCATATAACGACCGCGGACACGTTGCAGAAAAACTGGAAGAAAAAAAAACATGACTCGGTACGACCTCCTAAACGGCCCAAATTTAAGTGTATAATACACGGTTTTCAGGATTTTAGGGTCCCGGAACAAAAATGTCGCTAAATCATAATGACGATTCCTCGGGTTAGATAAGGAAGCTACAAATATTTTGAGAATCAACACAGTACATATTAGTGTGCCAGTATGCGATAAATTAGACTCAGACGAAAATCGGGTACTCCTTAAAAATAGAAACATATTTGTTAATTAAGGGCTGAAATCTAATACGGTAACTCATAAAGCGACCACGGGTACGTGGGAGAAAAAATGAGAGAAAAAGTAACAGAAATCGGTAGGACTATCCGAATGGTTCAAGTTGAAGTGTATATACGGTTTCGGGATTTTAATATTCCGGAACGAAAAAAGTCCTAAAATCATACAGACGGTTCCTTAGGTCAGATAAAGCAGCCAAACAAATTTTGAGAAGCAACAGATGACTTTTGTGGGTTTTGGTAAGCGATAAACGAGTCTCGGATGAAAATTAGGTATTACTTAAAAATAAATGAATACTTGTTATTTAGGGCTGAAAATCGAATACGGTAACTCAAGAATCGACCCAAGATAGGTGGTAGATTAACTGGGGGAAAAAGAAACATGACTCGGTTCGAGCTCCCAAACGGCTTAAATTTAAATATATAATGCATAGTTTTCGAGATTTCAGGGTCCTTAACAAAAATGTCTGTAAATCATACAGACAGTTTCCTCGGGTCAGATAAAGCATCCACACAAATTTTGAGAAGTAAAAAAGAGGACATTTTTTTGTCGTTATACGATAAACTAGTTTAAGACAAAAATCACATTCTACTAAAAAATAGATAAATACTTGTTAGCTAAAACTGAAATCGAATACGATAACTTAGAAACGAACCAATACGTGGGAGAAAAACTGGAAAAAAAAAGAAACATTACCCGGTACGACCTACTAAACGACTCAAATTTATGTGTATATACACGATGTCGTTAAATCATATGGACAGCTTCTCGGGTCAGATAAAAAAGCAACGAAAATTTTGAGAAACAATAGAGGAAATTTGAGTGTACCGGTGTGCGATAAATTAGTCTGGGATGAAAATCGGGTATTACATACAAATAAATAAATACTTGTTATTTAGGGCTAAAATCATCACACGGACGATTTCTCGGGTCAGATAAAGGAGTCATACAAATTTTATGAAGCAACACAACACATTTAAGGATGTTGTTATGCGATAAACCAAATTAGGTCAAACTCCGATATAACTGAAAAATATATGAATACTTGTTATTTAAGGTTAAAAATCGAATACAATAACTAATGAAGTGACTCCGGACACATGAGAGAGAAAGTGGGTGAAAAAGAAATACAATTCGATACGACCTCCCGAATGTCTCAAATTAAAGATACACGGTTTTCATGATTTCAGGGTTCCGGAACAAAAATGTCTTTAAATCAGACGGACGGTTCCTCAGGCCAGATAAAGCAGTCATTCAAATTTTGAGAAAACAACAGAGGACATTTTAGGTTGACGGTACGCGATAAACGACTGTTGGACAAAAATCGGTTACTCCTTAAAAATAATTGAATACTTTTTATTTAGGGCTGAAATCGAATACGATAACTTATTAAGCGACCCAAGACACGTGGTAGAATAACTGAGGAAAAAAAACACTTGACTCGGTACGACCTCCCAAGCGGCTTAAATTTAAGTTTATATAATACACAGTTTTCGGGATTTTAATGTCCGAAACAAAAATTTATGTAAATCATACTTCATACGGACGGTTCCTCGAGTTGGATAAAGTAGCCACACAAATTTTGAGAAGCAAAAGAGAACATTTGAGTGTGTCGTAATGCGATAAAGTTGTTGTAGACAAAAACCCGGTACTCTTTAAAAATAGATGAATACTTGTTAATTAGGGTTGAAATATAATATGGTAACTTATGATGCGAACACGGGTACACAATAGAAAACATGGGAGAAAAAATAATATAAAACGGTACGACCTGCCGAATGGCTCAAATTGAAGTGTATAATACACGGTTTTTGAATTTTAGGGTCCCGAAACAAAGAAGTCCGTAAATCATATAGCCAGTTACTCAGGTCAGATAAAGTAGTCACACAAATTTTGAGAAACAATATAGGACATTTGAGGGTGTCGGTAAGCGATAAACGAGTCTTGGACGAAAATCGGTATTGCTTACAAATAAATGAATACTTGTTATTTAAGGGTGAAAATCGAATACGGTAACTTATAAAGCGACCCAAGACATGTTATAGAATAACCTGGACAAAAAGAAACATGACTTTTCTCCCAAACGGCTTAAATTTAAGTGTATAATATATGGTTTTTTGAATTTTAGGTTCCTCGAGAAATATAAAGTAGCCACACAAATTTTGAGAAGCAACAAAAGACATTTGAGCGTGCGGTTATGCGATAAACTAGACTAAGACGAAAATCAGGCACTCCTTAAAAATATATAAATACTTGTTATTTAGGTCTAAAATCAAATACGCTAACTCATTATGCGACCTGAGTAATTTGGTTTAGAAAATAGGGGAAAATGTAACATAAACAGTACGACATCCTAAATGACTCAAATTAAAGTGTATATTACACGGTTTTCAGGATTTTTGGGTTCCGAAACATATGTCTTTAAATTTTACGGACGCTTTCTCGGATCAGATAAAGCAGCCAGACGAATTTTGAGAAGCAACAAAAGACATTTGAGAGTGCCGATACGCTATTAGCGAATGTCGACGAAAATCGGGTATTACGGTATTACCTAAAACTTAGATAGACACTTATTATTTAGGGCTGTAATCGAATATGGTAACTCAGGTAACGATCCATACACGTGGCATAAAAACAGGAAGAAAAAGAAACATGACCCGGTTAGACCTCTCAATCGGCTCAAATTTAAGTGTATAATACACGGTTTTAAGGATTTTAGTGTCCCGGAACAAATTTTTAACTAAATCATGCCGACAGTTTGAGAAGCAACAAAGATATTTGAGTGTGCTCGTATGTTATAAATTAGTCGCAGATGAAAATTGGGTACTGCTTAAAAATAGATGAATAGTTGTTAATTAGGGCTGAAATCTAATATGTTAACTCATGAAGTGACCACGGGTATGTGGTAGAAAAAATGGGAGAAAAAGTAACATAAAGCGGCACGACCTCCCGAATGTCTCAAATTGAAGTATATAGTACACGGTTTCTGAATTTTAGGGTCCCGGAACAAATAAGTCCGTAAATCATACTGTCAATTCCTTAGGTCGGATAAAGCAACCACACAAATTTTAAGAACCAATATAAGACATTTGAGGGTGTCGGTAAGGGATACATGAGTCTCGGACGAAAAGCAAATATTCCTTACAAATAAAATAATACTTGTTATTTAGGGCTAAAAATTGAATGGTAATTCATGAAAGGACTCAAGACACGTGGTAGAATAACATGGAGAAAACAAATGACTCGGTACGGCCTCCCAAACGGCTTAAATTTAAGTGTATAATACACGGTTATTGAAATTTAAATATCAAAGAACAAAAATGCCTGTAAATTATACGGACGGTTCCTCGAGTCAGATAAAGTAGGCACACAAATTTTAATAAGCAATAGAGGAGATTTGAGCGTGCCGTTATGCGATAAACGAGTCTTGGACGAAAATCGGGTGCTCCTTAAATGTAGATAAACACTTATTATTTAGGGCTGAAATAAGGTAACTCATGTAGCAACCCCAGACACGTGGCAGGAAAACTGGAAGGAAAAGAAATATGACCCGGTATGACCTTCCAAACGACTCAAATTTAAATGTATAATACACGGTTTTCAGGATTTTAGGATCCCAAACAAAAATATCCGTAAATCATATGGACGCTTCCTCGGGTAAGATAAAGAAGTCACAGAAATTTTGAGAAGTAACGGAAGACATTTGAGTGTGTCGGTATGCGATAAGTTAGTCTCAGACGAAAATTGGGTACTTCTTAAAAATATATTAATACTTGTTTATTAGGGCGTAAATCTAATACGATAACTCTTGAAGCGACCACGAGTACGTGGTATAAGAAATGGGGGAAGAAGTAACATAAAACGGTATGACCTCCTGAATGGTTAAAATTGAAGTGTATAATACACAGTTTCAGAATTTTAGGGTTTCGGAGCGAAAAAGTCCGTAAATCATATGGACGGTTCCTCGAGTCGGATAAAGAATCCTCACAAATTTTGAGAAGCGATAGAGGACATTTGAGAGTGTCAGTTGGCGATAAACGATTCTCGGACGAAAATCGGGTACAACTTAAAAATAAATGGATACTTGATATTTACGGCTGAAGATCGAATATGGTAAATTGGTAACTCATGAAGCGACCCAATACATGTGGTAGAATAACTGGGTGAAAAAGAAACAGGGTTCGATACGGTCTCCCAAATGGTTTAATTTTAAGTGTATAATAACACTATTTCGGTATTTCAGGGTTCCGGAACAAAATTGTCTGTAAATCATACAGACGGTTCATCGGGTCAGATAAAGCAGCCACACAAATTTTGAAAAGCAATAGAGGACATTTGAGCGTGATTTTATGCGATAAACTAGATTCACACGAAAATCGGGTATTCCTTCAAAATAGATAAATACTTAATAGTTGATGAAAGTCTGATATTCGGTAGGTACACATTTGGGTGAGATGAATAGATAAATAGACAAACTAGCCTCACACGAAAATCTGTTATTCTATTGATTTGATTTTTGATAGTTGATTAAAGTTTTTAAATACTAAGCTACACATTTGGGTGAGATAAATTCAAAGAGTTTTTGAATAATTTCTAGGGTTTACAAATAATTTGGATATTTTAAGGAATTACTTTTGTTTTTTTGAAACTGAAAGAAGTGAACTTCAACTAAATTTGCACAAATATGTAGTGATTTTGTATAAGTGCCACGTTGGAAGTCAAAAGTCAAAATGTTGACCCGTCAACAGAAGTGCAAAATAATATCATTAACTTGGTTGAAATGTAATTAGAGTAGTCCATTTTAGTTATTATAGCCGGATCGGTTTCTTGAAGGTGACAACACCATCCGATAAATGGGTCAAATTCACTATACGGGTTAAACTCACCTATATAAGTCAAATTCACTATAATAGATCAAGTCTACTTCGAAGTCCATGCCCACTAAAAAAACCTAGAGTTTAGGTGGTCCGTTCTTTATAAATAGAGGGACTCATCCTCATTAACCGAGGATGGGAAAAAATAGAGCAGAAAAGGTGAAGACTAGAAAATTCACTCTCTTTACAAATCAAATCCTTCTAAGTTCCATCAAGAAAGAAGATCAAATCATCGTTTTCAAAGCTTGACATTAAAGCACTTCAAATCTCGTGCCATCGTCGCCATCACCGAGGAGTCAAATCATCAAAGGATAACAAGTCCGACAACCCTCCATCAAATCAAATCGTGAAGAGAGCTCAATCAAGTGACCCTTCTTCATCAAATCGATCATCTTTTCAAGTCCTGACGTCAAGCACCCGAAATCGTGCAAACAAAGGTGGAGAAAACAACATCCCATCAATGGACAACTAAAGTCATCGATACCCTCCTTCAACATCGTCATCCAAGTCACATGGATATCGAATCAACGGATTACATTAGAGATTGTACCCGAAATATTCACATAAATAACAATTTACTTTGTTGCATTCTTCTGTGTATTCTCTAATATTTGCATACTTCAACACAAATTTGTTGCTACAAAGCCTAACCACAAGTTCAGTAAGTTATTGTTTGGCCGATTGTAAAAGGCAAATTTAATGATCTTGCAATCTTTACAAGTCTAAATTTTTGTAAGAGTTAGGATTTGCTTTGTTTAATTGAATACGAACTCACTGTATATCTTGATTGACTAATTGTAGTTTATTTGTTTAATTTTAAGTCTAAGTCCTGATAAATTGCTAGCGGGTTACCCGGTGCGTTATAAGAAAAGTGAGGACGTAATTTAGATTATTCCGAGTTAAAGTATATTATGGATTAATATGAGAAGGTAATGTATAGTTTGAATTACTCATGAAAGAACCCAACAAAGCTCTATATACCGTGCATGCATTGCGCGAGATTTATACTATTATTATTACTTCATTGAGCATAAGTGTGTACTGTCTCGGAACTTTTTGATTGAGCGTGACATAATACATAAGAAATATATATAGGTGTTAATAATACTACAACTTGGTTTGTTTTTTTTTGATAAAAATAAATACCCTTTCCCCTGAAATTTATTATTTATGATTTATTGAAAATGAAGTGTATTCATAACAATTGTGTCATATCCAAAATTTGTAACCCTTACATAGTGAACAAACAAATCCCGTGATTTTTCACGAATAACAAAACTAGTTACTTACAAAATAAATCCGAGATTAACTTAGCTAATATGGTGAAGTACATGCAATTAAAGTGTTATCTAAATGGGAATCATCATCAGTCATACTCTGATGATTAAAGTGTCATGTTGTACCAAATCTGGAGAAAAGACTGATTATATAAGTTTAATAACATAACTTAGGATTGTCCTTTAATTAATTACAATTTATGTTTCCTAATATCACCATAAACTAATCAAAGTGGAAATATAATATCAGTCCTATGTTGACATACTGCAATTGTCATTAAAAAACTTTTTTTTTTTTTTTTTTTTGGCACAATGTCATTAAAAAAACATGATCATAGGAGTTGATTCTTTCCCATCATCACCTTCTTGTATACTTTATTAGAAAATACTAAATCTCAAAAGCACTTTATGTTTCCTCTTAGAGTTTCATTGCACAAGTAATACTAGTAAGATTTTTTTTCATTTTTCTCAAAAGAAATGGTGGTTTTTTATTACCTTTTATTTCAATGGTTCGGATTTAATTCTGGATATATCGGATGATTATAAATACATATACACTGGAGTAGCAAAGGCTAAATGAATAAAAATGAGATATATAGTATAATATGAGTGTATTAGAGAAGGAAATGTAGAGAAAGAAATGAAAAAATCCAAATTGAAATAATACTCATAACTACACATTCATTTGTAAATAAATGAATTTTGAACATAAAATATTTAATATCCTTATTTATTTTCCTTCCTAAGTTGGACAAATAAATGCTAATGAAAGATAGAAGTATATATTAGTAATAATAATTCTCGTTGAAAACGGACACTATCCGTCACAAGCTGAACCATTTCTCCCTCATTTGTCTTTCCAGACACTATCCCTCTTTACCCTTTGGTAAGACGTTTTGTTATTATAAATGGTTGTATGTTAGTGGAAGGCGACGGGGAAGCTTGTTTAGAGGATGAGCTGGCAATTGTTTTGAATTTTAAATTGGGTGCCCATAAAGCATGAAGAGCATACACACTCTATGTACAAAATACAATTTAACAAATTTCACCAAAATAAAAACAAAAAAACACATACTAATACTTTTATTTTTTTGGTGTAAATCGTCCGGTTTAATCCGGATTCGAGCCCTCATGAGTAGTTTCAACACTGCTGCGTTCTCAGGAAACGAACACAAAACCTCTGGTTAAGGTAAAACAACCCTTATCAGTTGATCTAAGTGTTCATAGTATACTAATACTAATACTAATATATACAATAAGAATGATAAAAAGAGGTGAAAAAAACAGAGGCAAAGGAGGGAAAAGGGACAAAACCCGACCCAAAGCCCTCCCATTGAAAGACAGTAAGCACCGACTCCTTCCTCTGACAGGGGTATTCTCGTCATTTAACATGATGATCAACAACACCATCCATCCATTCATCCCTGTCTTCTTCATTTCTCTTTCTCTTTCTCTCTCTTCTCACTTCACTCACTCTCTCACTTTCCACTCCTCTCATCATCCATCATGTCTTCTCGCACTCAATCCCACAAACTCAGCGGCGGCCTTTACGTCTCCGGCGCCCGCGACAACCACCCCTCTACCACCACTCGAACCCCCACTATGTCCTCCCGCTCTGGACCCTACACCGCCGCCGACCTCTCCAAATCCGGCGAACTAGCTAAAATGTTCGACATCTCTCTCTCCTCTTCCTCCTTATCCCAACCCACCACTCCCAAACTCCCTTCTCGGACCCCGTCCCAGCCCAACTCCGGATCCGGCCCACAACCCGCTGTCCCTTCTCGCCTCTCCAACTCCGGTCGCGTCACCCTACAACCCACCGGCCTCATCATCTCTGGCCCACTCACTTCCTCCGCCGCCCCCACCAGGAACTCCGGTCAACAGCAACCCGGGAACAACCACCAGCAGGCTACCGGGAAGATGGTGTACGGGGCGGCGGTGACGAATATGGGGAAGGAGAAAGGAGGGAGGTATGGGGTGAAGGTGTCTAAAGCGATAATGTGGGTATTTGGGATACTTGTTTTGATGGGTTTGTTGGTGGGTGTGTTTCTTATGGTGGCGGTTAAGAAGCCTGTTATTTTGGTTGCTGTTGTCGCGGTTTTGATTCCGGTAATGACGGTGTTAGCGTGGAATTATGCGTGGCAAAAGAGGGCTGTTTTAGGGTATGTTACTAGGTTTCCTGATACTGAGCTTCGTGGTGCTGTTGATGGTCAGTTCGTCAAGGTTACTGGGGTCGGTATTCTTCAAAATATCAAATTTCACTTTTCATTGTCTTTTTTTAGTAATTATATTTGTCACTCTTATTATTAATTACTTCTTTGATTGTCTTTTTTAGTATTGTTTATGCCTTTGATTGTCTTTTTAAAGTAGGAAGTTTAGTGGTTGAGAAATGTGGGCTGTGTCTGTGTGTGTGTGATTGTGTTGTAGTAGAAGCTTGAAACCGCAAGCAGATAAGAGAGCTTGATTAACGGTGGAAGGGAACAATTGGGTGAAAAAGCCGATCAAGAAAGGCGGTGAGAGGTGTTTTTGCTTTGGAAATATTGGTGAGCTCTCGAGGAAAGAAGAGTGAGTCGATTAGGAGTGTGATTAAGGACATTGATGAATGCCTTAATGTGGGTTTCTGCACATGCTTACTTAGTTGTGATTGTGTAGAGAAGGTTAAGAAGTTGTAGGATTAGTCATGTGACATTAGAGTTCTGAAAAAGCAAAGTGGAGTAGCAGTTCAAATCACATGTTGACATGTAGTTTTAGCAATAAACTTGTGTTTAAGGGTGGGAATCTATAATGTTTATCATGCTTAATGAGTAATGACAGTCGTATTATGTTGGCTTCTATTGTCAAAGGAATTTCATGATGTTGGAGTGTCCGACACGGCTATGTTATTAAAAAGTTCCATGTTTTTGGTTTAAAATGAAGTGTCAAGATGTGGTGCCGTGTTGTGCCAAGGTATCAGAGTGTCGTATTCGCCACACGTCACTAAAGCCAAGTGTCAAAGTAACGTAGATTACGTGCATAAATGGGCACTTTTGTTTCATATGCAGACTGCAGTGCAAGTCGTGTTACCGTCTCCCAACTATTATAGTCTAAATTTCTGATGCAAAATTGGTGTAATAGCTGAGTACTAGATCTGCAACTTTATGTTCGATTTGAATAAAAGGATTAAACTTTGAAAAATTAACTAAGAAACCTGTTTACGATATCGTAAGTCAGATTACTGCAAAGGATGGACTTGGTACTGTTGGTAGCATTCTAGTACCTGCTTTGTTTATTTAAGACTGATGCATTGTTTTTATGAGATTATTGGTGATATATAACATTATAACCCTTTTATCAGTGCCATTTGTGTTCTAGTATCCTATAGGCTACTTTTATTTGTCTTACGGAGAATTATTTACTTATAAAGGGATTGAATCCGTTCGTAGCGGACTTGCGTGGTATACAATAACAATAAAAATATTACCCCAATTTCTCAAGAGCTACAAATGGTGGGGTAAGGGGGTCAGATGTACACAAAATTTTACGCTTGTGTTAACAACACACATTGGCTGTTATGGACAACCTTGAATTAAATTGCTTCGAGAATTGCTCAAATGCCTACTTCACAATGAAAAGAAGCACATAGTTTAGTGAACCATTCTTGCTTTTTTCTACCATAGTCTAGAACCAAAATATATCTGTCTTGACTTTATATATTAGAAATAGAAATTAAGCTGATGTTCTCTTATCAGAACTGATAATTTACATGAGCATATCTGAATGTACTGATAATATATGAAATGCTCGAGTACTATTTTTTTTATGCTCTCTTTTGTTATTTACTAGCTGGATTGAAGTTCATGATCTATTTATATGCAGGTTGTTACCTGTGGCAGCATACCTCTTGAATCATCCTTTCAGAGGGAACCTCGATGTGTATATGTGTCAACAGAACTATATGAATATAAAGGGTGGGGTGGAAAATCTGCAAACCCCAAACATCGTTGCTTCTCATGGGGAAGCAGGCATTCAGAGGTCAGTTTATCTGCTCTCATTCCCACTTTTTATATCGGCATCTGGTTGGCTAAATGAATTCTTTGTAGAACTTGTACATTTGGAGTCTCTGCCCTATTAAAGATCCGTCATTAAACCATAATAAGCTATTATGGCGTAATGATGGATCTTTTCATTGTCGACTCTGGAACTCAATTTATGTCTGTTGAGAAATATAATATCACTTAGTTTGCCCTGCAAGAAAATGAATTTCTCTTGCTTATTGACTATTGAGTATTACTGGTTTGTTACAGATCGAGAGATGGCTTATGTAAACGTCTGTTTGTGATGAACATGATATTTGTTAGTGTCAACTATTTTGGTTCAATTTAATATACACGGAAAATGTCATATATGCTCATCTTTTGGATTTGAAACCAATCGTCTCTTTTATTCACTTGGCAGAAATATGTGGCTGATTTCTACGTATCAGACTTTCACTCGGGATTAAGAGCCCTTGTAAAAAGTGGTAATGGAGCAAAAGTGACTCCGCTTGTTCAGCCTGCAACTGTAGCTGACATAACTAAGGAGAAGCGAGACTTATCTCCAAACTTTTTGCAATGGTTAGCTGATAGAAGCCTCTCCAGTGATGACCGTGTAATGCGGCTTAAAGAAGGGTATGGACTCCTCTTTCACCTGGTGCTCCTATCACGTAGATTCCCGTACTAAACTTTTCAGGTGTTCTTAGATAACAAAATGACATGATTCCTTCTTGCTTACTCAGGTATGTGAAAGAAGGTAGCACTGTCAGCGTCATGGGAGTCGTCAGACGCCACGAGAATATCGTCATGATTGTACCCCCTGAGGACCCCATTTCAACAGGTTGTCAGTGGCTACGTTGCCTATTACCGATGTACATTGAAGGCTTAATCTTGCATTGCGAGGATAATCAAAATGCCGAAGTGATCCCAGTGTAGAAATCCCTCTCTTTTTCTACGTGGATTATCCTTATGTGAGTGACTCCAGGAAAAGGTAAATATCTTGCACACGAAAAACTTGGGAAAAAGGGCGAAAATTACATAATGCCTAGCGTAGCCCATCTCTGTCAATATTGTTCTCGATCTATTTAAGTTGCAAGTGGATGTTTATAACAAACAAGGAGATCCAAAAAGGCGCAGAGAAGGCAAATGGTGTAATAAGTACGACTTGCTGGAGTCGTGTACTAGTAATGATCATTGTGTTTATAATCTGATCAAAGGGAGAGTTGTTCTCTCCATACACTCTTTAAGAATGACGGATCGAGATATCTTTCATGATCCATAATCTATCACTTCTGTATATCAGCTAAGGCAGATTTGCCGACTTCTTATGTTTTCTGTATGCATTTTTTTGTTTATTATTGGAGGCTAGCACACCTAACAGGCTCAAAATAGAGTCTCTATTCATTATGATTTAGAAATGAGATGTTTTATCTGTTTATCTCTGAATTTTGCTCTTTTTTTTTTCCTCTCAATAATTTCATTAACCAATTCAAAAACAAATACGGAGTATAATTTTGGCATGGCGGCTACTCCCCGTCCCCGAGTTCTTTCATCAGAAAATTCTGTGCATATGTTGTGACATGCCTTGTTAGGAAGGAATGAATGACAGCATTTCATTTTCCCCTAAACTAGATACGCAGTAGTAGAAATACCAATTACATTTATGGAACCATCTTTTGGATTGTCGAGGACCGTACTAGCGGACTAGAGGTCCATTCACCATTGACTTCACAGATCATTTTCCAAGTCTGCAACTGACTAGAGGTCCATTCACCATTGACTTCACAGATCATTTTCCAAGTCTGCAACTTTATGCGACCATTTTTCGTCAATAAACACTGTTTGTATTATAGCGGGTTTTCGTCAATAAACACTGTTTGTATTATAGCGGGTCAGTATGTCATCGACTCATCTTACCTTTGTAGTTGAGGACTTTCAGCTTTACATTCTTATAAGACTAGTCTCCCTTAAAATGGATGTATCCGATGAAGTATGAAGGTGTAATTAACCATCCCAAGCATTTCCCAACCGAGTTATTCTCTGTGAGTTATTATTACCCTTCTCTTTCACGTTTAACGCCATTCCGTTAATCCCCGTCTCGCCCACTCCACAAGCTGCCACACCTCTGGCGATAGATGTCATGATCTTTTATTATCTTCAAGTCTCTGCAATAGTATTCTTCAGTCAAAATGTCAAATAGGTAAACAGAAGTCGTAGTAAACCAGAAATTTGCAAGCAGACTTTGAATAGTCTGAACTTTAAAGCAACACGTCTGCCACTTGTTGTTTGTTAACTCTGATAATTCCGTCATTAAAATACTCTGTACCTCATTGACTCTTATCACCATAAAATGCAACCATCTAAACTGTTAGGATACACCATCTATCCCCATTTATTCAACGTTACCCCAAACTCCCTAAAACAATGTCGTATTCATATTCCATACTCATCTTCTTCATAATTCATCATCTTCTTCAAATTTCTTCATCTTTATCAGCTGCACAAACCATATCTTCTTTCTCCATACAAAATTCACCATGGAAACCTACGCAAAACATTACTCTTCTATCTCCTAATTCGAGTTTTGCTGCAGGTTTTCACCCTTTAACCCCTTCATCAAAACTTTACGTATTCTCTGTTTGGTATGCCAACATTTCTGATCATGCTGTAGTGTGGTCTACTAAATGGGATGTTCCTGTTAAACAGACAGGATCATTGACTATCACCTCCAAAGGTGTGCTTCAGCTCACTAACGGCTCCTTGTCTGGTCCAAACCCATGGCCTGGAGCACCTCCTGCGGGCAATAACTCGACCCAATTGAGTCTCAGGGATGATGGTAAGCTGGTGTTTGGTACATGGGATAGTTTTCAGCACCCCACCGATACAATTCTACCTACACAGAGTATGAATGATACCATTTTGACATCCCGGAATGGAAACTTTCAGTTCACTGGGTCACAAAATCTGGTATATAACACGTCGGATTCCTACTGGAGTTCAGATAAGGGGTTTTTGAGTCTTGGGATTGATGGGCAGATCACGAAGGATGGTGCAGACCCGCTTTTTACTTCTGATTTTGGACAAAACCTAACCAGGAGGCTTGTATTGGGTAATGATGGGAACCTTAGAGTCTTTAGTTTTGACCAGAAAAAGGAGGAATGGGTGACTGTTTGGCTGGCGGTAGTTTTCATTTGTCAAATACATGGGTTATGTGGGCCAGGTTATATTTGTTACAGTGACGGGTCTACTTTGTCAAATTACGAGTGTGTGTGCCCACCCGGGTTTAGACGTAGCTCCACGTCGAACTCCTGCGAGCATAAGATACCCATTATTGATACAGCGAGTAACAAGTTTTTACGCCTTGATTATGTTGACTACTCAGATGGAAATCAAACTGATTTACAGGTCCATAGCTTTGACCACTGCCAATCTAATTGCTTGTCAAACCCAAAATGTCGGGGATTTGGGTTCAAGTTTGATGGTAGTGGCTATTGTGTGCACCATTTAAACAAACTCTTAAACGGGTACTGGTCCCCTGGTACAGAGTCTGCATTTTATCTACGGGTGGACAAGTCAGAGACTGAACCAACTAACTTCACTGGGATGTCGGAAGTTCTCCTAACTACTTGCCCAGTTCGCATCAGCTTACCAAACCCACCTGAAGATTCCAATGAGACAGCCCGCAACATAATAATCATAGTCATTCTATTCACAGCTGAAATTGCGTGTGGGGTACTCTTATTTCGGGCATTCCTCAAAAGGTATGTGAAGTACCGGGACATGGCCCAAACACTTGGACTTGGCCTACTGCCCACAGCTGGACCAAGAAGGTTTACGCTCAGTGAGATTAAAGCAGCAACTAAGAACTTCTCAGATGACAATGTGATAGGGAAGGGTGGGTTTAGTGATGTTTACATAGGTAAGTTGCAGGACGGCAGACCAGTGGCTGTGAAATGCTTGAAAAATGTTTCTGGGGGTGATGCCGAGTTTTGGGCCGAGGTGACGATCATAGCTCGTATGCACCACCTCAACTTGGTCCGTTTATGGGGCTTTTGCAATGAGAAGGGCCGAAGAGTTTTGGTTTATGAACATGTACCAAATGGATCACTTGACAGATATCTGTTCCGACCCAGCAGAATTCCTGGGTCAAATGATGAAGAAAACAATGACAATATAGGTTCAGCGGAACCCCAACAAAAGCCGGTACTCGATTGGAATATTAGGTACAGAATTGCCATAGGTGTGGCCAGGGCAATAGCATACCTGCACGAAGAGTGTTTAGAATGGGTATTACATTGCGACATCAAACCTGAAAATATACTCCTAGGAGATGACTTCTGCCCTAAAGTTGCAGATTTTGGTTTATCTAAGCTCAGGAAGAAGGAACAAATTGTAACGATGTCAAGGATTCGCGGAACTCGAGGTTACCTAGCACCCGAATGGGTAAAAAAAGAGACTATCACCTCCAAGGTTGATGTGTATAGTTTTGGGATGGTGTTGTTAGAAATTGTGAGTGGGGTAAGGAATAATTCAGTACAACTAACTGATATGCCTAGTGAAGAGTGGTATTTTCCGAGGTGGGCTTTCAATATGGCAATCGAGGAGAAGAGAATGGATATGATTTTAGACCGTCAGATTAAACATGCATATGATGACAGGGTACATTTTAAATTGGTTGATCGTATGGTGAAGACGGCAATGTGGTGTGTGCAAGAGAAGCCGGAGATGAGACCATCTATGGGAAAGGTGGCAAAAATGCTTGAAGGTACTATCGAAATTATAGAACCTCCAAAACCGACAATCTTCTGCATCTGAAGTGATTGATTTGTGAATGTACGACCAAAGATGTGAATTTCTTTTTCTTCTGTAATTTGACGCATCTTATGCAACTGTATCATACAAGAAGTACTTTTATGTAACTCGGCACCAGAAGATCTGAGTTGAATATGGTCATCGTGTATAGAAAGAAGGAAAACATAACAATGCTTGAAGTCGCCTGACATTACGTAAAGAATCTACCAGATATTGTACAGTATACATGCAACTATGAGTTTTTTTTTATCTTTGTTTAATACTACTCATCATGTAGATGATTCATCTAGGCAGGAGTTCAAAAGCTACAAAAAAAATTCATGAATTTTAAGATATGGAAAACCATTTAACCCAGAGCTTGAATCAGACAGCTCAGGACTCTCACTCCGCTCAGGCCCTTATTATAATCACCCTTGTTCTAACAGATGCAGCCTAAACCAGGAAAATTAACAACTTAAAGGGGGAAAAGTAGAGATTCAGATGCAGCCTAACCAGGAAAATTGTGGTCGTTTACCAGGAACACAGTGCAACACATGATACTAATTCTTAAATCTTATGATTGTCAATGATTCTACGAGTTTAAAAGACAGGAGCCCTATATAGTAGTAGTATAGTAGAACTGAATCAATGAGGAAGGTATCAATATCCAAAAAGCTTCATAAGTGGTTATTAACTCGCAGTGATTAGAAATCATGTGATTCATGAAAAATCAAGAATAGCTAGGAAAACTCTCAAACAATTATTGAAGAAATGGTAAGAGTAACATACTTGCGACCTTTCTTATGCGGAATCTTCTTGATATCAAGCTCTATGCATCCAACTGCAAACTATCATACTCCAGACCCTCCAGTGTCTAGCACAGTACTCTTCAGTTCTGAACTCAACATCAATTCAATGTCCTATTGATGCACAGAAAACCCAAACCAACGCATGTTAATAGGAGTATTACTTTCAGTATCCTCACCAGCAGAAAATAACTAGTTCCTGTATTACCAAGTAGCATTGCGAAAAACCTGATGACTTTATGGTACATAGAAAAACAACTGCGAAACCAATGCTAACAAAAATTTCTGCATGCAAACACGGTGATTTTGAGGAGGAACTGATGATATTAATGCGCTGATTAGAGGAACTGATGCAGATTACTTCAACATACCGCAGCTAAATCTTTCGACAAATCCGAGAATAAACCTCAGAAAAACTACTGTATCTATGTTGCATCAATCCTTTCAGCAAATATCCAAGTTCAAGATCACTATATTACAGCACAAACCCCAGAATACAATCAAAAATAAACATTAATTGCTTTCAATTACTCCCAAAATTACTCCATTCTTGAGAATCTAACAGCAAATACGAAGACTACAATTAAATTCTAGGGAGAGAGGAATCCAGATGAAAAATACAGTGGAATTACGCAGACATGAAATAATGGGAAGTGAGTAGTGAGAGACAGATTCGAAGGAAATACCAGTGGAAATTGGGAGAGACCTGAGTTAACTTGAACTGAGTTTGACCAACAGGAATATGGCAAATTCTCATTTGTGACGGCACTATTCCGTCACAAGTCACAAGCTTGTGACGTGAGACAAAAAGCAAGTGGCAAAGTGAGTGAGAGAGAGACTGTGAGACGTCACAAGCTTGTGACGGTCACAAGGGAGACGGACTGCACGGACTGAATATGTATTACCTCTCGGCTCTCGCAAGTCAAAACATAGTTTTACTTAAATAAGACGGTTTTAAATAAGAATTGGTGATTGTAGAGAGGGTATGTGGGGTTCCATTCAAGATTCAACTCGCGTTTAATCACGGTGTTCTCATTGCTTTATTTCGGGTTAATGTCCATAATTTTATGCAGTTGATCATTAAGACCGTAAATCTGTTTTTTGGTTTAAGTCGGATTACACCTAATCCTTAGCATAACTGTGTTCAACACAATTACGGAGATACAAGAATTAGCAGCACATTGATCGGAATTTGGTTTGGGTGAAAAGAATCGGGTTGAATCCACTTACTACTCACGGGTCATATCATTTTTGGTTTGCCATCTGAGTTCTATAGAACCGAAATTAGAGAGATTTGAACATGGCTAAATTTTGCAAGCTATAAGCAAAAAATGACTCAATCGTCAATAAGATGAACTTCGCTGCGATTAGAAAGGTACTGTATATCCCTTCATGAGAATCACTTGGCAACCTATGATCATGCGAATCATTTGTGGATAATTGGACAACTTAACACATTCTATCACCCTTTCGTGCAGGAATCAAGAGAACGACCAAATCTTTACTAGATTTATAAGCAACTAAATTAAACGATAATTTCATGTTTAAATGAAGACTCCAAAACATTTGGTCATTTCCTCACATTAAGTTGTTCAACCGCTGAAAAGTGGCAACTCAGCTTGCCAATCTCCAAAAATACAATGATATACACACAAGACTTCATAATAACTCAATGACCTCACCTAACCCACTTCACCTTTAGTCATACGGGTTTCTGAAGTTCTTCAGTAGTTCAGGAATATCGTAGCCAAGCATGTCATCCACAGCTTGTATCATCTTAGGCTTCAGTTTCTCAAATTTGTCAATACTATAGCCACCGAGAACTTCTCTAAAATGCTCAACATAAGGAAAATCTCCAGCCGGTAAATGGAATTCCCTTTGGACCTGATTGACAATTACCACATAACACGTCAGACGTTGGCAATAGGGAAAGGGTTGAAAGGAGGGATGGTGAGAGAGTTGTAAAAACACAATATGACTACTAGTCTTTTGAAAGAGCATCTTGCGTTAATATAATGTAAAACCAACTCATTTAACTCATAACTCTACCTATATGTCCGTTAAGACACTAAAAAGTGAACTACCACCCAATTTATTATGAACTATGGGTCAGTGTAAGTCTCATTATGATCTTAGCTTCTGACCATCTCATATGAAAATTTATGAAGATACAAACCTTCGCAAACTCCCCCTCAAGATTGTCAATTAGACGCTGTTGAGCTTTGCCCTTCCCTATCATGGCAGGCATCTCTTTCTTGAGATGGCTAATTATGTAAGCGTGAATCTTAGCTGCTCTGGCACGTTTCACGAATTCATTTATCTGCATCATTAAAAATGAACTAGTTGGTCCGTGTATGGAGGAAAAGCGCAAATGGATATGGTACAACACCAGCAATAACAGAGCCTTGATCAAAAACTGGTTTGGACTTGGAATTCTCAACATGAAACATTATTTGAAACCATAGTATCATAGATAACAAGTAAAGACATCACGATAACAAGTCAATATACAAATAAAGCCAACGAAGATGGTACAAAGGCATATAATATGAAAACATACTCGTCGGTCACAAGCTTTCTTTGGGATATCCTTTAAATCAGCTAGAAGGTCATTCTGCTCTTTCTCAAAAAGTTCCCTTCCCATTGGACCAATTGAATCTTCCTTGATGGGCTTATCATTAAATGAACTGCAAAGATGGAAGTGCTATTGTATCACACAAAAATTACATAAGACCGTTTCAAAAGTTGTGCGGGAGATCACCCACTAACACTACTAGTTCCCTTCCTAAATTCCACTATAAATCTTTGCCCTTTCTTGCATATTCCAAGAGATGGGAAAAGAAGAGGCGATGGGTAGACACAAACAAAACAGACATTTTCGTATTTGCTTCTCATAGACAACCCAGTACACCAGTATGCATCAGGAAATATAAACACCTACCCAATATAAACACGAGAAACCTCAGGAGTATTTAGGACTTTCCCAAGCGACCACATCAGTGCACCATATACTCTCATTAACTGCAAATGAGCACATCGGACAGACAATAGAAAAGAATTATGAAATGAAACTTGTAAAAACTAGGAATGAAAACACAATAGCCTACCAACTAAGATCTTACTTGTTGGGTATCAACTTGATCAGCCTTGTTAAGAACAACTCGTATCTTGTCATCATGACCACGTAAAGAGGAAATGACACGCTTAAACTCGTCACTAATGTCGAGTTTGTGAGGATCAAATAAGAGAAGAATAAGGTCACACTTGGCTGCGAACCACGATATGACTCCAGTAAAGTCATAGCTTCTCTGAGTTCTCTGCTTCTCTCCAGACAGAACTCCTGGAGTGTCCACAAAAGTAATGTGCTCCAATAACTGTTGATATACCAAAACTCACTAAAAGGAAGGACACAACAAATCTTCGCAAACTAAATTTTTTTTTGACAAAGATTAGATGCATACAGGATGTGGCATTTGTGAACACTGGAATTTTGACAAGAATGCCCCTCCGAAGTTTGAGAGACCACTGAATGGCATGTCAGCTTGAACAGCAATTGTGTTGCCAGGAATGCTCCTCTCATCAGGTCCAGACTGAGCAAATAGAGCAGAAATTCATTGAAGGGTAAGAAAATACCTCAAAATATGTAAATGCGTATTATATTTGAAAAAACCCTCTACAATGGCCATCACAACACGATGGCCTTTGACATAAAATGGTCATTAGCCTCATTACTGTTAGTTTTGAATGATAAATTGAAAAGAACACTCTTTTGTATTTAGGAAATTGTTTTCAAACCTCAATATAACGGGTTTTAATGTCAAACATGAAATAAAGCGTCTTTTTCGGGTAAAAGACATACAAGAAAAACTTGACAATTATTGAGACAAAATATTGCTAATGACCTTATATAAGGCATATGATGGCTTCGAAGATATATAATTACAAAATTGAATATAAAGACAGACTAATAGGTTAGAAAAAGTGGGTGAATAGCCACTACCAACCAGTAGTCATTGTCCGAACATCCTTAATCTCATCAAGTATGGGAACTAGAAAAAACATAAAGAATTGTTATTTCAAATTTCTCAGATAAGTACTCTACTAACCTACCCTCAACCATGGTAAGGACATTATAATGATCTCAAGGAAGAACAATACATGGCTCAAACCATGACCAATTTGCAGGCTGACACTGTGGATGGGCTCAAATACATAATTAAACACCAGAACACGAGTACACAAACGAAACCTAAACAATTATTGATCTTCAGCATTGTAAGGTCAGTAAATAGAATGGATGATGACTCGAGAAAGTAGATAACGTTGAGCAAATACCATGACACAAACAAAACGGTCTGTTGTAGGCTCCGGTCCAATATGAGCTCCTGTCAAACAAATTTGTGTGGAGCACAGCAGATCAGTAAACTAAACAATGACATATCAACAGCAAGCAATTAGCAAATGAGATAGATAAATGACCTGGATATTCACACTGTAATAAGTGTTTTATAAATGTAGTTTTCCCAGTGGAATATTGTCCTAATAGCATGACCATAGGTTTAGCATCAAAATCACTACTTGCCTGCACATTAAAAAAAAAATATCACAAAAGATGAGCAGGATAATTGGAGAAAATAAGTCATAGCAAAAGAGCACAAATTTTGGCCTTGCTTACCAGTGGAGGAGATACAAAGTCGTGAAAGCGATATGTAGTCTCCAATGGCTTTAGCTTATCCAGGTATAATCTCTTCAAACCGTCAATAATAGAAGTTACCGCACTAAGCGACACCTAAGCACAGGGCATGTTACTGTCAGATTATCTACATTATCATAAATGAATCTAATCTATTATATAAATATTTCCATAGGAAACTTCAATATCCAACATGACAAACATTTTATGACAAGGAAAAGCCCACCAGCGAAGGGTAACTTGTGTACAGATGTTTAATTAGTATTTTTAGATTGCAAACTAAGAAAATATGAGAGATGAGTTAAGGGAGATGAGTGGCATGATTAGTCAAAAGAGTACCAAGAAAGCAAGGAACTATTATCTCTTTAAGTAATTGTCATCAGTTTAAACAGTACACAATTTATTAAATATTCAGGTAGAAGGAATTTCTTTTTTTATTTAAAAAAAAAAAAAAAAAAAAAAAAAAAAAAAAAAAAAAAAAAAAAAACCATCTATACAGATACAAAGTTCATTCAGGTTCAGAAACATATGTATACACTAGTACACTACCATAGAAGTAGAAGTACATGTTTTTCCTAAGTCAGAACACAGAAGTCATGCAAACAATACTTTACCCCAAGGAAAGTAGGAAAGGGTCTTTTGTACAGAACTAATTTAGTGACAGTGTAATGGTAATCCTTCAGAAGTTTATCATCACAGAACATAAGCTTCTAGTTCCTGTGAAGAATATTTTAGCAGTGGGAAAGGGAAGTAAAGGAAGAAAAATGTGAAACCAAAAATGAGAGCTACGCATACTTTCTTAGAGGGCTTTGAGCTGAACCAATTTGACGCTTGTGGTGACTGGCGCTGAGGAGATCCTGCATTAGCAAAGTAAGATTATTATGATGCACAGTTTTTGTACAACTTCACACTTGTGAGGAGTGTTAACCATTTAGCTCAGGTTCCACGTATGTTGAGGTCTTCTTCATCTTCTGCAATAGAAATGAGTATGTTAATATATCTAAAAAAAATCTATTTCAAGTTAACAAAATTGAAGACATGGCACTTACAGCTATTAATGTGTCCAACCCTTCCATAACTGGAAGTTGTATCTCTTCCATATCTGCAATAGAGCAATACAAAATTTTACTTGTGTACAATGAACTTCAACACAATAGGAGAGCATAAAACATCCTACTTGCTTCTGAGAAACTATCAAACGAGAAACAATTGGGGTTGCCCTCCTATGACTACTAGAAATAGGCTGTTATATGAGCATTATATATGTACATCGATCATCATATTCTGCGACATATTTCTACTAATGCTAAAGCTACACAATACACAGCCAAACAGTCATAGCTTCCATGTACGAGAGAAACAATGACAAACCAGGCCAAAGAAAGCGAGACTATCACAATTGTCAAAAGAAGAAATGTTCGGATAGCAAATGAGGGTGGAGGCCTGGAGGGAAATGGAGGGGGACAGATTTGGAGGGATCCAATTTCCATCCTCCAAGCCTAATAAAAATCTCTCCACAATAGGCAAGATTTGGAGGGAAATTGTATCCAAACAACCACACTCTATTCCTCCTCCCCTTACTTTTTCTCCCTTTCCCTTCCCACCTTCCCCCTCCCCTCCCTTTCCCTCCACTTTTGCTATCCAAACACACCCTTAGTTTGATTTGCCCATTTTTCAACCAAATGGATGAAATGAAAATTAACTGACCTGCACTACTCAGGAGATCAGCTGTCAGCTCATGTCCAGCTTGTGCTAAAGAGATTAGCTGTAACGGTGTATGTATCAGAAAAAACATGTCTATGACTATAAAAGTGAAACAGTCTATGATGACGTGAATAAAAGAATCAATGTATTATACTCCCTCCATTTCAGCCAGTTAATCCCATCGTTTAGAATTCTCCTCACAATAGAAGAAAATGGGGTAAATTAAGTGAAATAGAGGGAGTAAACATAATGAGTAGTCAAGATAATGCAATTGGAAACCTGCATTGCAGCAACAAATTGCTTAAAACCCAGATAGCCCTCTCTTTTAGTGTCTGCAAATGCCCACACCTGTAAAGTGTAAACAAGTATTTTGTTAGACCAGGCCCAGAAGTCATCCTACGTATGACACTATATGAAAAGTTTAATAATAGAAGCAAAGATGTAAATCCCCACTCCTTACGGCGTAAATAACTGAAGAACAGCGCAATCAAAAGACCGTGTGTTGCCATATTTCATCCACAACAGTAGTAAGCTTAGGAAGCAAGATTACCATATTCATACTGATCATAAGATGGAGACCCTCCAGCAAAAAAGCGGAACATACAAATACGAATTTCGCATATATAATCCCACTGACTTGAAACAGGAAAATCACACAGCCTTTGCCGAGCAAGCATATACTATAGACGGTCCATGGGATTGAACAACCCCAGAAACACCAAATGATGATCAGCTGTCAAGGTTTTAAAGTAACCACAGCAGCATTTAAGGTGGTATAAACCACGGTTATAACGTAATGACCGTGACCAAGCCTTGATGACCAACTCCAAGAACATCAAATTACTATGAGAGAGCAAAGCGTCTCCCTTGTGACGGGTCGGTATTTGTGACGGGTAATGCCACTCACAAAACGAATAAAGCAAAAGGTGGGGGCACCCCTCCACTTGCTTTCCTCTCTCCTCTCATGGGTCTTTTGTCTCACAATTTGGTACCCGTCATCTCAAAGTGACGGATACCTTCCGTCACAAATGAGAATTGCCCATGAGACAATCACATAAGAAAATACTCGGGTATTCCGTAAAGTATCACACATTGAACGCATACACAGACAATCGTTTAAATAAAAATACCAAACAGACTGAAGCAAACAGTGCAAAATTAATCAATGCGAAGTTAGAGCAACCAAATAAGAAGACTTTATATACTGGAAAACAAGAGCATAAAGAAGGACCTGTTTAAGGTCAGATCTGGATAAGTTGGACATAGCAAAGAACTTAGTCGCATCATTTCCGGTAATACGCCCATCTCCATCTACAAACACAGATACAGAAACACAGTTAATACCCAAAAAATCAACTAAAAAACCCCAAAATATCATAAAATCAACTCAAAATAAATATTAACTTGAATCAGCAACAGCAAACCATTGGTGATACACTTTCTGGTGTTCTTTCGTGCACGACGCAATCGGGTCACTCGCTATCTCCATTTATTCTTCTTCTTCTTCTACAAATACTACAATTTGAGCTGTATTTTAAAGTTGAATAAAGTGGGAAAAGGGGGGAAGAATATGCGGTTGTAACTTGCAGATTTGGCCAAATCACACTAGTAAATGGCTATACTATTTGGGGTTTAGGGTAAAATTCAAGGGAAAACCAGCTTTGTTCAAATTTTTGAAATTTGTTTCAGAAAGAGGACAATCCAAGCATAAAAAGCATAGGTAACTGGTGGTTTGACTAATTATGCCACGTCGTTTCTACTCTTTACCAAGTTCATCGTTAGTCTTGCTTAAAATCGTCTTTTTATTTTATTATCCCTACTACCTACTACTTCCTCCGTTAGTCTTGCTTAAAATCGTGTCTGCACGAATATCAAAGCTAATCGTGTTGAAACATGAGACGGTGTAAAAAACAAGGTGGATTTTTGTATCATGTTTTACAGCATCCCTTCAGCATATTAATAATCAAATAGTCATTATCAGGCTAGGCAGCTGACGATATGCAGCAATAGAAAGGTTGCCACTTGCTATCAATACAAATCTAAGAGACTACAACCAACGATCCCCATTTGCGTTATTAGTAGATCAAGCAAATACAACAGCTAAAACTTATGGTTCCGACCGTGCCATTATGAAGTAAGCAAAAGCTACCAAGGTCCAAGGATATTACCCCCACTGAAAACTAGAACAATCAAACTATTACATAACAGAATAGGTCGGTCTCAACTCTCAAGTCTCAACATAATATCATGAAGCAGTCTCCCTTGAAAATTTGTAGAACATTCAAAATTATTACAGTATCAATTAAGAGCTCATGCTAGCAATTCAACAGCTGGCAAAACTTGAGCAGGCTTCATCTAGACATGATAACTCAACTGCTACTGCTACTGGCAAGAATTACGACTTCTGCTGTGGAAGCGGTATAAGTTTCGGGTCTAAACGTGTCTTTGAAAAGACCTGGACTTCAAATTCCCCATCAATAAGTCGATGGCGCTTTAACCAGAACAACTTATGGCGCAATTCATGCCTTTCTGCCTTGATTTCCAGTATTTGTTTACAGGTCCTTATTTCAAACTGTTCTCTTGATTTTTTGTCAACGTGAGGTCCCCTAATGACTGTAAATAATTTCCTTGTCATGGGTAAAGCAACCTTGCTTGTGTGTGCTGGAAGACCCTCCTTCAGTGGTTTTCCAAAGGAGCTTACAATCACGCGAATCTTGGTACTCATTATTTCACCTGTAACAAGTCGCAAAGCAAATCAATATATAAACATGTCCTTTAACTACTGAAAAGATCTTTAAGCTGGATATTAAAGCGATGGAGGGGGTTCTCTTCCCAATAGTTACAGGTGATTCCCAATCATGAAAGGATTTTCCTTGTCTAAGGAAATAAACAAATAAATGAATGCCTCGCTTTCAATTTCCCTACTACTTCCCGTCGCCTTATCTAAACAATGGGAAACGGTTTCTCCCTCTCCATACTTCGTGGATCCCCAAATCCATATATTCATTTACACACACATTACAGGAACTAACAATTCCATTATTTTGATCGATCTAAGACATGAAACAGTAATTTTGAAGAGAAATCAACCTTTGAACACAGAGCTAAATCTCTATCAAGTGGGAAACTGGAAGTTTTCGTAGTCGAACTAAAGTCAGACTGATCAGACCGGTACATTGTAGAAGTACTTTTAAGTAGCAACTAGAACAACATTAACATTGGGACAGCTTGAACTGAAGTTTACTTTATCAAGATAGCCTCATTTGCATAGCTTATGCTTTCTCGAGAATAATCATAAACAAAAGATTCAAAGGTAAGAATAATCAAACATTAACATGCAGAATTAACATCCCTATTTATAAAATTGAACCAAAACGACAAATAAGCACCTAGTAAATCAACCCACGCCCTGACTGATCAACAAAGGAGACACACATTCATTGTGAAAATATAGATTTGTTTGCATAAAGAATGTGCATCTTGTCTATGAGACACACAGCTTCACATCATGCCTTGCGCCTCATTGCCACAGCCCTTTAGTGGCCACAAGCCCTTGTCGCCACAATGCATCTTGGACCTTTTAAAGCTAAGCATCCAATCTCATTCACGGGAGATGGAACACAGGGATATGGAATAATCCATTTTCCCTCTTACATGGGCCACTGAATCGCACTATTATATTATGCGAAAATTTCCCCTTCCCTCCTCTCTGTGTATTCGAATAAGAAATAAAGCAATTCAAAAAGCTCTATAAGAGTATATTACTGCTACTATGATATGCCAGATCTGAATGAGAGCTATGACACGCAAATGCAACAGCGTCCTGAGACACTTGAGGTTAATTGAACTCCTAAGGTGACACTGTCTTACGGAATAACAACACCAACAATAATCATCACTCCAATGTTTCAAACGCTTCCTGCTTGCGGCAGACTAAGGATTCGAATGTATACATCTTATCCGTTGAGCTAAATACACATAAATAAGCATAGACATATCAAATGGCTACGTCACAACTCTAGTAAACAGCATAATTCAGTAGCACATCACAGAAGCTTTGTACAATCAAACCCGCGAAATCTTTTACCAGAAATATTCTGACTAACAATCCAAAACCCTAGAATGATTAAAGATCAACCCTAAATGGATTACAAGATAAAAGACAATCCTGCGCAAATTATTCGCCATTCTCCGATGCAAGAGATTACAAGGTCGATTCAGCGACAATAAAGAGAAAGGCAAAGACGAAATAATAGAGAGATAAAGGATATACCAATACGAGTTTGATACTGCTCGCGATCTACGGTTTTTGATTGCTTTGATTTTTAATATTCAATTCAATTGGATTTTCTAGGGTTTTGCTGCTATCGAGAGAGTAGTGTTTGTCCAATTAATAACCTTTCATTTTGTCACTTGTTATGTCATTTTATTATTCCACAAGTTCAATTGTACTCATGTCACAGACTCAAGATATTTAACTCATTCAATAAGCATATTTTTACATTGTGATATTCCCGCTTTAAAATATACGGGTATTTATTGGTGCACAATTGCACATTTAGGTGGTTTAGTTGCGGATCGTTGTACATTGTATAGAAACAAGTCGACTACATAGTTTCATTATTAAGGCTTACAAACTAAACCCCTCTTTGTATTATAATTTGTAATCATCAATAGAGGAATTTCACCAAAAAGATACATTATAAGTCAACATCACCACTTTGAAAGCTAAAACACTAAAACTATAAATGATCATTTTCAATCGTTGTTTATAACTTATACTGTACCTAAGAGTAAGTTTATCAGCAAGACTCTTCCAAATCTTAAGACACTGTTCACACTATGTTACTCCGACTCTTCTAATTCTCTCACGTACCCGTGCCCGACACTCGACACTCATACATGGGTACGACACTCGGACACCTCATTTTAAACCAAAATATGCATATGTTTCATGAAAATAGCCGAGTCCGACACGTGGACACGTACCCGTGTCGAATACTTCTAAACGAGTTTGAGTGACATAGCTGTCACATCAGCTTTCCACTAACTTTTATTATTTCTTTATTGTTCAATCTCACATCAGACCCACCTCAGACTTTATACATTATTCTTCAGATTCTACTTTTCCACGTTACTTTTATTTTTACAAAAAGAAATAATACATGATATCCATTCATTGGATAATTACCCCTTGAGAATGGGACCAATACTTAAGTTGAGTCTTATATCCAAGACTTTGGATAAGACTTTGGTAGATTATTGGGAGTTTTAAGTAAGTCTTATCTCAACACTTACCAAAAGTCTTGTCTCAAGACTACAAATAATCTTACCCTAACTGATAAATCAACCGAGATCCTCTACAGTTACAACAACATAGTCCAGCAGAGGCGGTTCTAGTGGGGTGGGGGTGCAGGGGGTGGGTTCATTGCACCCCCCTCTTAACTGAAGAACAAATACTATTTGAGTGCAATAAAGAATCATGTTGTTTGCATTGTCTCAGTGGTAGAAGTCTTTACTCTTTTCCTAGAGATCCCTAGTTCAATTCCCACTGCTGCCTAGGTGGCTAGGTTGCATGAAAACGGACACGGACACGACATGAACTCTCGATTTTTTTAGGACACGGCAAAAAAACCAATATACATATTAAAATAAAGGGAATTTAAAGCCCATTACAACGGACATCTAAACTTTGGTCATTTAAAGGTCACAAAGTCGTAAAACAACCAATACTAATGTCTTATACGTGAAAATCAAATGTCTTACAAACAACAAAGTTCCAACTTCCAAATTACAAAGCCAAATTTAAAAAAGAATAACAGGACTCCATTTGGCTACTAGAGTTGGCTACATACTGATTACTGATATAGGTGCTGTATCTTACAGCCAGTCAGCAACTCAGCAATACTAAACAAGAATAACAGGACTATTAGAGTTGCAGCAAACAACAAACATCAAACATATGTCCTAGTTTCTGAAAATTGCCCCAAATCAAACAAACCCTAATTTTCGAAAATTGCCCCCCAAATCAAACAAACAATCTCCAAATTAAAAACCCCCAAATTTAATAATAACAACAATAATAACGATTGATTTTGATTAATATAATTGATTAGAAACTTATTATTATGTAGAGATTAATAAAGAAATAAAACCTAGATTGAGAAATTTGGAAAGAGTGAAAAGTAAGTCACCTGGTGAGTGTGGTGACTTCCTTGCACGGAGCAGAGGTCGCCGGCGAGGAAAGTCAGCGACGAAGAAACACTGGTGGTCAGAGGAGGCGAGGGGAGGCTGACGGCGTGGAGGGAGTAACGGGAGAACTTGAGCAGTGAGATGTAAAGAAGCGATGTCGCGTGAAATGAATTTTGAATTAGAAATCTAATTTGTTGAATTCGTATTTGGTGTGTCCGGAAGACATGGGCCGTATCCAACGTAGTTGGACCGTGTTTGACTCGTCTTCTTTTAAATTAAAAACCAAGGACACGGTTTTAGGCGTGTCCAAAACGTTCTCAAGCATGTTCATGTCCGACGCGGGAATGCCCAAAACTAGGCGTGTCTGTGCAACCTAGACTGCTGCTATTCGTTTTAGACTTCCCTTTTTAACTTTTTTTTCTTAGTAATAGTGACTACAAAAAAAAATCTACGGTATTATTTTGGGTTACATCAATTTACATTGATTTTATGCCATAAAATATTTAAATGTTTAATTTTAAAAAAAACTATGTCAAACCCCAACTTCTATCATTTGAATCTTAATCTCACGCTAATCAAATGTCTCGTGGTTTGTTAATTTTCACACCCCCTTTGTCCAAATCCTAGAATCGTCTTTGCAATCCAATACTTACTTATTTAACAAGATCATTTCGGCAGGTGTGTAATCCATGCTCTCTCTGACACAAAAGCATTGAATCTAGAGAGGATTATATCTCAAGATAAATATCTATAAATATCAGCCTTGATTAGAAAAATAGAAAGAGGAAAAGAAAAATAAATGGAATCACACACGACAAATTCACACAATCACACCCATGCCTATTGCCTAATGAATACGCGGAAGTGTATTAACCAAGAGCTAATTGCCGCCTACAATTAGGCGTCCAAACTCAGAATAAAATCACAAAATCCCTTTGTTTCTGCGATTTCTTCTCAAACTGTCTGCTACGGAAAATTCAGAATTATTCTGTAGCATACGCACACACACAGAAACACAGAGATGTCGTCGACGTCACTTTGTCCTCTTCATCAACCTTTGCCTGAAATTACAAGGAATATATCTTCACGATTAACTAAATCACACTTCATCCCTCATCTTAATTCCGTTACTTTCCCGCGCTTCTACCATTCTCGTCCAACCATTTCTAGGTAACTACTCCCTTACTCTCTCCGTTTCAATCATTTGTTTACTTTTCATTTATTGCGTTATTTTCATTTCATTATTCGGATGATCACTAATTGAGCCGTTATGTATTTGATCTCTGCTATATCAGTTCCGATTTTGATTTACTTTAGTATACGGATTTCAACTACCTTATTTGAGCTCCATATTAAGTTATTGGCCTGAATTCGGTTTGGCGGAATTGATTAGGCTGACGTAATTGAGTTTTAGGTTGATTGATTTCGAGTTATCAGCATTGCTGCACCGGTAATTTGGAATTACATAGGTTTGGTCAGTTAACTAAGCGAGTGATGGACTGAATGACGCAATTTCTAGCTCTGATTAGCTATAATCGTTTCCTGTACGCGTTTTGTGCTCCCAAGGAGGAGTTGTATGATGAGAAACCGGTGCTTAATGATACTAGTAAATAGTTGTCAATATTGTTTTATGATTTAAGTTTAGAAATTTGTGATAGTGGATCAAGGATTTCTAATTAAGATGAATCTTTTCCGCTGAGACTTAATGTATTTCAGCTTGTTGTGTATACACAAATGTCTACAAGATTCTCTTCTTTGTGAGAAATGAGAATGCTTTAAACAGAAGGTACTCGATTATACGACATTATTTTACTTTGCCTGATCTGTTTGACTTGCTCACTCAAGCTTCTTCGTTGTTTTTATCTGTTCATACTAGAGCCATCAGTATTTGGCAGCTAAGTTGCTCAACTAACTAGCTTTTTATATGTTTTTAGTTCAATTTTTGTTGTTGTTTATATGATTATATGTACTTCACTTTGCTCCTGTGTAACTCCAGATCCTTTATATAATTGATATGCTATTTGTGACACCTGTAGCAACTTTTCCCGATTCCAAGTCAAAGCCACAATTTTACAAGATGAAGAGGAAAAAGTAATCGTCGAGGAATCATTTCAGCCAAAGACCTTATCAGATAGCAATCAGATAGGAACTAATGAAATCCCACCATCAGGAGATCCACCCTCCGACAACTCTGTGAAATGGAATATCAAAATTGAGCAATCCATAAATATCTTCCTTACTGTATGGTCCTGTTATTTCACTCGTATATACTTGTGAACTGTGTTTTTATCGTATTTACAATCACCCTGGTGTCTGTTTTCCCTGAAGCAACTGCAGTCTCATTCTGAGTAATGTGTCTTTGTATTGTAATTGTGCAAGGTTATTTCTTTTGTGAAGCTGGTGATGGAGGCTTTTTAATACTGTCGATATCATCTGTGTATTCTTAACCAAATTTAAATTTGGTGAGCCCTGAGAAGTTAACTTGCATCTTCCAAGTAATGGATCATTGTGTAGATAAAGTTGGAGACGATTATTATGCGAGCTTATAATGAAATTTTAGAATTATTCTGAGAGTATTAGGTAAAACCATGATTTTATCATTGCTTTACTTTTATTTCACGTGTGTTTAATTAAACACTTGGTAAATATCTGTTCTCCCTTCTCTGATACCAAACTGTTCCAACGTAATGACTCACCTTGAGCTTTCTAGACAGTGTTGCGCAATTATTCTTCTATAATGTGCCACAATACCACTCTCATTACTTTCTGCTCTACTGTTTGTCTTGCTGAGTCTCAAAATGAAGTTACATTAACTTGTCCGTAACTTTGAGATCGCTAATTATTTCAGGATTCAGTGATAAAGATACTTGATACTCTGTATCATGACAGAAACTATGCAAGGTTCTTCGTCTTGGAAACCATTGCGAGGGTTCCATATTTTGGTGAGTCAAGATGTTTGCTTGATTGTCAAACTTATCTTATGTGATCTGAGTCATGAGCATAGTACTAAACGTCAGTATTAGCCTTGATCATGCAATCAGTCGTCGCGACATAATTTTTGTGTGTCTATAATACATCATATACCACCTCAAAATGTGCTGTGGGAGTCCGCTAGCCTTCTTCAAGTCCATTACAAAGCAAGTGTGATGAAATGCCGTTATCCAAAGTGGTTATGACTTATGATGAAGTGTCGCTATCCAGAGTTAATACCGTACCATAGTAACGAGGTCTATGTGTTATATGTTTATTCAAAAAGGAAATAACATGTTGAAGATGAACAACAACGGGTATAAAAACATCACTTATTCATCTGCCTGCTGATATATGTTGAGTCTGTGGTAAAGCACTGTCACCAATATTGTGCTTCCATTCGTGCATGTGTGCACTGAACAAAATAAGAACTTTACGTGAACACTAATTATGTATGGATACAAAATGATTAACAAGCACTCAAACAGAAGTTAATCCTTACACTATGCATTCACATTGTCGTATCACCTTATGGACATTTCTTCTAAAATATTGTTCAAGATGTGGAACATGACCTTGTGGCAAAGTAAAAATCCTTTCCTATTAGTTATGCAGTATATTCTTAGTGCCATAACATGAGGTAAAACAGCACTGTTGCTCTTGATCCTTTTGATTAAATATGTGGAAACAAATCTTCCTACTTGCCAAACATCATTCCTGCCATGACTGCAAGTTTGCAACTAATTGACATGACCCCTGACTGTTTTTGGCAGCATTTATATCTGTTTTGCATATGTATGAGACCTTTGGTTGGTGGAGACAAGCCGATTACATAAAAGTTCATTTTGCGGAGAGCTGGAATGAGATGCATCATCTTTTGATCATGGAGGTAGGTCCTTTCTGAGAATGTAAATGGGCCACTCGAAAGCACTAATAATTTCCAGACAACCTCTTCATTATTTTATAAATGATGCAATCATATGTGGCTATATATTGTTGGCTGGCATATTTTCGTTATTTATAATAAAATACACTGGAGTTCAAGAGCTCATAAATTTACCTATGCCCGCATGAACTGGAATATTATGCAGATGGCCTTGGGCCAAGTTTATAGTGCTACTATGTGGCACGTGCAACCATGTTGAAGCCTTAGTAGTTGCTATATTCCAATCTTGTTTCTTTCCACATGGAACTGATAAGGCGATAAGGGGGGCTCAGTCACTCTACTTATTGCGTTTTGGATCCTTGTCTTGCAAATCATAAAATTAGGTTTTTATTCCTTGAGCCACTTAGCTAAACTGGAAACAACCTCTTCCGTTCAGCACAGGGAAAGGCTTTGTCCATCTTATCCCTTTATCTCACAATGAGCACGAGTCTTTTAAGCTACGGGCACTGGGGCAGTGATGTTGAATGGCTATATAGCCACTTAGCTAGGAGATTGAAAATTTGAAATGATATCATAGGCTGAATCTGGTGGCTTCAACAGAAAAATGTAATAAGAACAATTAACTAGTGTCACTATGGGGTGCAATGGATAATATTCGGATTAAAGGCGCCAATGAGCGTTCAAGCATCATTCCATTGATTGAGTGCTTGAAGATATCCGACACAATCGGAATTGAAAATTTGAGTCACACATAAGTCTGCTCAACCTTGTGACTCGTTGTGAGAACCATTTATCCTTATTCATTAGACATTGAGACTCGTTATGTGATATCATTGTGACTCATTGTGCGAGCATACAAAGTGAGGGTAGTGGGTGATTGCCAGTCAAGATTAATACTAATATGAAGGCTCCTTTTTATTAATGGAAAATTTAATGTTACAGGAATTGGGAGGAAATGCTCTCTGGTTTGATCGCTTTCTCGCTCAGCATATTGCCACTTTTTATTATTTTATGACGGTTGTCATGTATGCAGTTAGCCCAAGAATGGCTTGTAAGCATCCTGCAGCTTTTATCTTGTTGCTACTTTTTTCTTGCTAAGCATCCGTTATTTTCTTCATTGTTTTCAGTACATAGCTGTATTTGGCTCCCCGACACACTCGTGAAATTTTAATTTCACTTGTGCTTTCTTGTGAGATAGAGAGTATGAAGTAATAATTGTGATATTTTAGGAATGTTGTTATTTATATCTTAAATTAGTACGAGCGAAAATACTCAGGTGGATATGCAGGATTGTTGATTTTGCTAGAGATGTAATTGACACGTGGCTCTTCAATTGAATTTGCAGATCATTTTTCTGAATGTGTTGAGAATCACGCGTACGAAACTTATGACAAATTTCTCAAGGCACAAGGAGGTGAGTGTGAGACTGACTGGGTTCTGTGTGGATTAAAAATTTTGGATCCTTGATGTGAAGTTTCTTTTGTCTATATTCTCTTTGAGACTTTTTTAGTTAACTAAAAGTCTATTTAGAGTCACAAATATATAAAGGTAGCTGTTGAAGGTTCTGTCCTTGACTTAAAATATGATTGTATTTTTCACTCTTAAGCTTCCCTGATAGTAGTTATTCCACGTGTTGGGATGCATTGGATTTGAAGTTGTTAGTTTGAGTCTTTGAGATCCCGCTTATTCTTGCAATATGTTGGTCAGTACTTGATGATGTCCTTCCATGTAGATGAACTGAAAACTCAACCTGCGCCTGACGTTGCCGTAAAATACTATACCGGAGGTGATTTGTACTTGTTCGGTAAGGTCTTGTTTCTTTTTGTACTTCTCTTATACTGAAAGGATTTTCAACAAGTTCACTACTGAAATTGGTCTTTGTTACAGATGAATTCCAAACATCCAGAGATCCTTGTTCCCGGAGGCCCAAGATAGGTAGGTTCTGAAAAGTTTAATCTTTGAATATTCAGGTTTGAACATAGATCCAAATTTGGTAATTGCCATTCATATCGTTTCCTCTTGAAATCAAACTAGTAGTTGATTTGAAGCGTATTTGTGTGTCCCCCTATTGTCGTGTTTGCCTGTTATCATTCTAGCTGAAAAGAAATAAATTTATCTGAATTTTCTGTCTATCCATAGCATGTCCTGTATAGTTGATAAATGATAGTGATCTTTCGTCTATGCAGAGAATTTGTATGATGTGTTTCTTAATATTAGAGATGATGAAGCTGAACATTGCAAGACAATGAGGGCGTGTCAAACCCACGGCAATCTTCGGTCTCCTCACTCCTCTAAAAAGGATGTTGATGAATCAGGTTGTGTGATACCTCAAGACTGTGAAGGTATAGTAGATTGTATAAAGAAATCGGTTACTTCTCCCGAAAGCAACCTGTAATGTCTAACCAGTCATGATATAGTAGTAGTAGTAGTAGTAGTATAGAGTATAAAATGTTGGCAACAAATTTTTACACGTCTGATACTATTACTTACAAAATTGGCTCGAGTATGAACCTCTCTAGGCACTAGTGGCAGTAGAAAGCATGTGTTTTGTTTACAAGTGTAGAATTACGAGTACTGAACTACTGTTACGAGTAATGAGTAATATGCAAATGTTGCATATATCGCTGCACAAATTGCTATGTAAAACTGTACGAGTGAGGCATCTGATCTGACTAACTACTATCAAGAGTATTATAGACAAAATTGACAAGAGAGATGTCCTTCTGACTTGTAGCTTGCAATTACTTGATAAAATCAGCAAAACTTGGTTATCCTGCAAAAAGGAAATCAACAATGGAAATTGCAAACGTATTAGTAAACCTAATATTTAAAGATAATATAAATGTATACTTTGTTACTAATATTTTGAGTACTAGTATTAGGCTACGACAACCGATTATGTGAACAAGACCATGACCAGGAGACGAATAACCATAATACATGGGAGAAACGACTTTGAAGGCCATGGTGGGTTATAACTTATAAGCAATAGAAGTTGGAATCTCGATTTCTAAACTAGAGATTGTTCGGGAGTCGTTCTGCAAGTAAAATGGGTGAAGACGTAAAGGCAATACATGTACAAGGGTGTCTTTTGGAAAAATTATGAACAAAAGTACGAGTAAAACACGTACTTGAAAAAGCAATAACAAATCCAAAATTCATCATATCTACATTCATGAAGCAGGTAGATCATCAAGAAAGAGATGACTCACATTGAATCCTACAATCCTACATTAAAGACCCCAACAAATCACTCATATGAATGATAAAGCAGACAAGCAGTGCACCCTAACATACAAAGTGCGTAAAACCCTCTTCACATATTCAGTATTAACATATTACGACCAAACAAAAAATATATCGAATAATATTGAAGATAATAAAGAAACCTGGTGTGGCAGCCTACAGCTTCTGAATAATGACTGAATTAGCGAGCCCGGCTTGCTCTATCGTCTGGTTGAGATCAGTGAGTATTTTGGGTCCGACTGTCTGAAGCTGGTATTCCCTACTTTCCCCAGGTCTTGAGGCATCAATGAAGGCCCTGATATCCTTGACAGTGTGGTGGTAGTTGAAGT
>VHZZ01000225.1:254650-267589 GCA_009801015.1 Silene noctiflora
TCACTTAGCGATGAGGTGACATCATATAGTGTTAAAGCAAATCAATTTTTCAAAGTTGCTGAATCAAAGCCTAATACTATAACCTTCAAATGTGGCCGTTCTCCTACACCATGTAATTGGTGGTTAAGGGCCACACAAAAAGACTTTCATTCTAAAGCTTTCACCATTGTCACATACAAAGGTCATGACGAGTCTTGTGTTTGTGGCGTGGTTCCTCGATACCGCATTAATTTGAAACGAGCATTCATATGTCATGAGATTCGTAACCTAGTTAAGGGAGATTGGGGATATAAGATGAACTTTGTTGTTACTCACATTTTAGATAAGTATGGTTACACAATTTCATACACCAAAGCTTGGAATCTAAAACAAAGAGCGACCCCAATCCATAGTCGTTTTGAAACTGATCGACTCCAATCCAGATATGAATCTATAGATCCGACCCCCTCGAATCCATTATCATCGGCTCATCACCACTTTTTGTCCATTATAGGTCGAGTTGGTAATCGAGTCGTGGCAAAACGGGTCATATAGAGTTTAGGCCTAATTGGCCAATCTACCCATTTGGGTCGTGTCGGGTTTGAGTCAGAGCTGGTTACTTTATCGCAACACTTCAATTTTTTAATTACTTCTTTAATAATTGTCAGGTCATCAATTTAATCAAGTCAATATTAGGTTAATCGGGTGGGTCTTGCTGATTTCGGTATGCAACATTCTCGATTTCATCGTGTTTGCTCAGGTTCGAGTGATCCAGATTTGCGAGTTGTAATTCTAGGAGCAATGCTTTTTAAATAACTAAATTATATTCCGTACTTCTATCAGATAAATTATCTTCATAGTTTGACTTGACTTGTGCAGTACTTAACTAGAGTTGTTATAAAGTACCTTGGATCGACTGGTCTGGTCCAACCCAGACCGGCTACATACTGGTCCGACCTTTGGTTCCAAAAAAATAATGGTGATGGTATATGGTCCAATCCGGACCAAACTGAAAAAAAATAATATCAATTTATCCTTTAGAGTGGAATCGGTATAGTACAAACCCGACAAAAACAAACCTAGAGTTTCCCGTCCGAGTCCAATATTAGGATATGTAATACTGATAGATATTAATGAATATAATGTATTGATGTCATTTAGGCCGTGTTCTATGATTAGCTGAAATTAACTTGAATCTGTAAATGCTGATACTGTGAATGCTATCTGTAACAGCACCAATAACCCTTGGTCCTGTTGAATGCTATCTATGATTAGCTGAAATTAACTTGAATCTGTAAATGCTGATACTGTGAAATGCTGATACTGTGAATGCCAAGGAAATGTTGTTTTATAACATGATTTTACAAGCTCACTTCTGATAACAGTCTAGTTGTCCTGTAGCATTAGGTAATGCTCAAGATTCAGTCTTTGGTAGAAACTTAATTTAATCTTCAAAATCCAACAATATTCTCATCAGTCGATTCCATCCGACTCAGTTCTATCGGCACTGAGCAATTCACCCGTGCTGTTTAACTTTGAGCAAATATGCAAATGCTACATACAGCACGAATTTAGTTTACTGATAGTGTAGCGTAATCAAAGACGACATTTAACTCGCATTAATATAATTTGCCAAAGGATTTCATTTTAAAAGTTACGAGTACAAACTATGTAGAGCGCATCAGCATATATAAATCTTCCACAAGGAAAAGTTACAAACTTTCCCATTCGTTTCAAATTTCTGCAAAACCATCATTTACGCCTCCATTACCAGTTACCCGTAAAATGCATAAAATTAAACAAACGTATGAAAATGACTCGGAAGGAAGGAGTTATAAATAAATAATGTAGGCGAGTCAACAATCGAATCGTCAATTTCATAAAAGAAACATGACGACTGAAACGATAGCTCGTCTTTTACTTTTGCCTTCTGATTATTTGCAAGACTTATATCAATATATATATGTCCTCCATTATCATAATCAATGAGGCTCCCAAACTTAAAACAAATTTTCATGAATCATTAATAATATAAGCAAATAAACTGCAAAAATAGAAACAACTTTGATGTTAATATCATCCTCCTCACAGTGAATTAAAGCCGTAAATAAATGAATGAGACGGAGAGAGTAGTGACACTAGAAGAGAGCTTAGAAGCACAGAAGAGAGTTGAGAAGATCTGAGAAGAGAAGGGGGAAATATATAGGGAGGCAAGTGATTGGGGGTTAGCCGCCATCTCCTTGATACTACTTCCCAAACCCTAATTTTCTATCTACTCCAATCCAACTTGTGCATTTACGTTTCTACCCCTTTCTCTTTTATCCTTTTTTTGTAAGGCTGAGCAAAATAGTACGATACGATTTTATTATACGTATCCGATACGATATACGAATTTAATTATACGGATTTCCGGATATCCGATACGGTTCTTTAAAAACCATATCGGATAAGGATCGGCAAAATATGAAACCGGATATACGGTATCCATTACGGTTGCCTTTTTTCTAGAATAAAATATTAAAATATATACATAAATAACAAAATAACCAATATGTTGGTGATTAAACCTTATTTGTATTAAACTTTATACGTTATTTACTCTTATAACTTTTTAAAACACTTTTAAGTTGCTAAAAAACCAACAATTACACATAGAAAATAGAAGAAATATATTAAATTACATAAGTGAAGCTGAAAACCGGATACCGGCTATACGGAAAAACCGGATATACGGTTTCCATGAGTTACTTGGTTACACCATCTAGCCAGGTTGACATCAATTGGTGAAACCATTATCACTGGAGAGAGTTGAGCTCCATAATCTCACCACTTCACCAAATAAAATTCCCAATTCTGCCAATCTAGGGTTTCTTTCTCTCGCATAAAACCTTTCCTCTAATCTTTCTCCTAACTTTAATTGACGATTTTTAAGCATTTCATCTGATTTTCCCAACATTCGCAGAAGAGAATCAGCTACTTGTATGAAAAAGTCTCAATTTTGGCAATAAAGTTCACAACTTTGTAAGTGAAATCTCTTTATTTTGCTTTCCCTAGCATAATTCTTCATCTGGGTATAGATTTTTCAGATACCCAACTGCTAAAATTCAGAAAGATTGCACCTTTAGATTGAAATTGTCTTTATTTCGTCAATTATTTTTGTGGGTCAATCATATTTAGGGCTCTAGGTGAGGTAAATTGTAATCGGATATGGGGAAATCTGGGGCAAAGAAAAAGAAAGGGGGAGGAAATCAAGGTGCAAATAATAATCCTAGCCCTAACAATGGTGATCCTAATTTGGCATCAGAAGTGTTTCTGAAAAGAGCAAATGAATTTAAAGATGAAGGGAATAAGAGATTTCAGGATAGAGATTTTGTGGGTGCGCTTGAAAAATATAATGATGGTATTAAGCTCGTCCCGAAAACGCACCCTGATAGGGCTGTGTTTCACAGCAATAGGGCAGCTTGTTTGATGCAAATGAAACCAATTGATTATGATACTGTCATTTTGGAGTGTAATATGGCTCTTCAGGTTGATCCTCGATTCGTTCGAGCCCTTCTTCGTAGGGCTCGAGCTTATGAGGCTCAAGGACGGTATGATATGGCAATGGCTGATGTACAGGATCTTTTGAGTTCTGATCCTAATCATGGGGATGCTTTAGAGATTGCTCGTCGGCTTCAGACAGCTCGTCAAGAGGTCCAACTGGATCCTCAGAGCCGCCCGTCTCCTGCCGCTCTTGGGGCCTCTGCTGTCCGAGGTGCCCCGGTAGCTGGTCTTGGACCAAGTTTGCCAGCCAGGCCTGTGTCTAAGAAAGGCGTGGGTTCTGTAGGTGGGATCAATGGTTCTGTGAATATCAAGAGTGAAAAGCAACAACCGAATGCTGTGACTGAAAATGGACCTCCTGACAAAACTCATTTGCCAAACGTTGTTTCAAAACCAGCGTCCGGTTCTTCCAAGGTACAAGATAAATCATCGAAGAAGAAGTCACTTCTTTCTGCTCGTGGACCATCTACCGAAGCGACAATTCAATGTAGGCAGTTGAAGCTTGTCTATGATCATGACATAAGACTAGCTCAAATGCCGATTAATTGCAGCTTTAAAAATCTGAGGGAGATAGTTAGCAAACGATTTCCATCATCCAAATCTATCTTAATCAAGTACAAGGATAATGATGGTGATCTGGTGACGATAACTTGTACCCCTGAGCTTAAGTTAGCTGAAGCTTGTGTTGATAGCCTCTTGCCAAAGGATCCAGAGAGCGAGAAGGTTGATGCTGTTGGGATGTTGAGGTTGCATATTGTGGAAGTGAATCCTGAGCAAGAACCACCTATTGTTGAAGAAGAGGAGATACTTATTGAGACTGAGGAGGCTAAGATAGATGAGAGTGAATCTCCGTCTTCTTTGGGAGACTCTGGTGCGGATTCCATCGAGGCTGAGGTGGAAAAAACAGATGACAAAGCTTCAAAGGAATTACCTAAAGGAAAAAAAGACCCATTGGAGGAAGCTGAGTGCAAGGAAGTAGAGATGGATGATTGGTTATTTGAGTTTGCTCAGCTTTTTCGAAACAATGTTGGCATTGACCCCGAAGCTCACATTGACTTGCATGAGATTGGAATGGAGCTCTGCTCTGAAGCTCTTGAAGAGACGGTGACAAGTGAAGAGGCACAACCACTCTTTGACAAGGCTGCAACCAAGTTTCAGGAAGTGGCTGCATTAGCCTTCTTCAACTGGGGAAATGTCCACATGTGTGCAGCAAGAAAACGGATCCCAGTAGATGAGAATTCGCCTCAGGAGGTCAAGGATGCACAACTTAGAACAGCTTATCATTGGGTTAACGAGAAGTATTCTTTGGCAAGGGAGAAGTATGAACAAGCTCTTTCAATTAAGCCTGACTTCTACGAGGGCTTGCTGGCATTGGGTCAACAACAGTTTGAGATGGCAAAGCTTCATTGGTCCTATGTCCTGGCAAAAAAAGAGGACCTCTCGAGCTGGGATGCCTCGGAAACATTTAATCTCTTTGACAGTGCGGAGGAGAAGATGAAGGCTGCTACTGAAATGTGGGAGAAATTGGAGGAGCAGAGAGCAAATGAGATGAAATATCCAACCTCAAATAAGATGGAGGAGTTTCTAAAGAGAGGAAAGAAACCAGGAAATGATGGTGAAACCTCAGGCGGGACCCCCATTGAGCCTACTCCAGAGGAACTGGCTGAACAAGCTGCTGTAATGAGATCCCAGATACATCTTTTCTGGGGTAATATGCTGTTTGAGCGCTCTCAAATCGAGTTTAGATTGGGAGTTGATGTATGGAGAAAAAACCTTGATGATGCTGTTGAGCGGTTTAAATTAGCAGGAGCTTCAGAAGCTGATATCTCTACTGTTACAAGCAACCATTGGTCAAATGCTGATGTTTCAGGAGAAGAGGGAAAGAAAAAGTAGCTCAATTAGCATCTACTGAAAATGAAAAAATGGTTTTCAGGGTGAAGCACGTTAATCCATAAAGTATATGAACTTCCAGGATTTTCCGAGCATTTAATGATTCCATCACAATTCACAAGTATTTTGAGATTATGGTGTGGGTGTCTTGTGAAGCAAACGAGCGCATCAATGGTAAAATTTAATCCCTACAGAGTGCTAAAACGCGGTGCACCAATAACCCTTGGTCGTGTTGTGGGCAAGATTTTTGGTTTGTCAAGCCGCGGATTTGATTTAAATGTTACTTTAGATGTAGCGTTTTTTTTTTCTTCTTTTTGAATCTTAATCTTTTTTCTATTTCTCATTAGTGTGGTTTGCTGAAGCCAATTAATACTTGAATGCGAAATTCTTTGCTCCTGCATTGTGTGAAAAAATCTATCTAACTCCCTTTGGTTTTGATGGCTAATTTGCCAATGGTGCCTTGGATTTCTCTCTGTTGTTTTCTTTTGCAAAATTTAATAATCACCTGATAAACTTGCTCTACAATAGGAGTGAGAGTGAAAAGCTCGTGAATGTTGTTGCAGAGCAATTTGTTAATTTAGTGAACATTAAAGTTCACCCTAAGATGAATTCATCTTTGTTTGAGTGATTGTGATGTGCATGAAATTGGAAGTGCAAACCTTGCTTCGCCATTTGTGAAACCATGGATTTGACAGGCGATTTGGATTGCTCATGTACTGGTTTAGCAGTTGTGTTTTCATCAAGATCTGGAAAGGGGCCTCCACAGACTCATAAACAATTAAATAAAACTCAATAGACATTGTAAATCGAGAAACGGATGTGCAAGAAAAATAACCTTGCTGATAATGAACTGGAATCCTCTGAGGTTTAAATGCAATTATACTGTGTGTCAAAAAATGTTATTTGTTAATTGATCTTTAGGGCTGCTAGGTATATTCTTGGCACTCTGCAAAGTATATTACTTCGACTCGGTTGCAAATGTCTTTTACGACAGGGAATTAAGGTAAATTTTATCCAAGCTACTTTACTCTTTAACATTGTTTTCTGCCTTTACTTTTTGCTTGTATGAAAGAATTTGAGTATGCAGTATGCAGTATCCAAAGAAAGTGATGAAAATTATAAAACTTCGCTTACTACGACGTATAATTTTCTGTTAGCCACTCCTGATAATATGCTTGCTGTTTGTTGAGAATGACCTGGGGTATGACTGTATGAGATAGATGAACAAGTCTTTCGTAACTTGAAAAAATTAATACTCCGTATAGCATATAATTCTTGCTTTCCATGGTAGTAAAGTAATGTGGATTTGACTTGGCCTCCTTTAACATAATTTTTTTTTTAATTAATTTTGTGACCAATGTTGGTTTAGTCCCGATGACCCTGCAAATAACTGATCTTTATGGTGCATTCTCATTCTCATGATTTCATTCTGGAAATCCATAGCTAATCTGGTGGGAGTCCCATGGTCGGGTGCAGACCGATCACTGTGGGACTCATGGTAGGGATTGAGGGATGTTGACTCATCTTCCCATTTCCATTTACTTTGTTATTCATTCATAATTGCTTGACATTAGTGCTTGATTTATTATTCTAAACTTCTGATTGTTGATGCGGATAAAGATAATTTACACTTAGACACGTCATTTTAAGTCAAAATACGAGTGTCGTAATAAAATACCGGAGACTTGACTCTCGAGTAAAAGCAGTCAAGATTACATGACAACTGCAGATATGGCTGATCTGACAACAGGTGGCTAGTACAGATATAATCTTATCTGACTGAAGATGATCATTTTTCACGTGTGAATCTGTGGATGTTGAGATTTTTCTATAACTGTGATGTTTCTACTTCAGGTAAATATTGTGCATGATATAATTTCTGCTTTGATTACCAAATGTAATGCCATGTTCCCATCTCTCTTACTTGATGTTGGTGAACTCTTAAATGAAGTAGATCTACAGCTGTTTTTCTGACAGTAGAACAAAATATTTATTGCTTACTTTATTTTCTTGTTTCTATCCTACCCCCTTTATCTTCGGTTGTTCTTGCTCAAAACCGTCTTAACATAAGACCTCTCGCAAGTCGCAACCTCCTTTATTTCCACCTCTATTTTAATCGGGTGTGAAGACGGTCATAAACAAGAATTTGTGTTCTTTGAGCCGTCTTGATGTTGAAAGAAATAATCCAGGCCAGAAATTTCTTCCCCAGTCACATTCTTACCTTGATATTGTATATAGTAATGCATGATTTTGTTGCTTGTAAGGACCAGACAACTTGTACCTAATAATCTAATAGTAAGGTCCAAAAGAACAGTCAGACTGATTGATTTTATTTCTGAACCAGTGAAAGTAATGTGAGATATTGTCGAGCTATATGATATTGGGTGTCATATTCATGACCGGGGCTCAAAACCCCGCATGCATCATGACTCCCCTATTGGCTCCCTTTGCGTCATGTCCTAGATTTAAAACCCGTCAACATCATTACACGAAAACAAGGTTGCTGCCATTAAGACGCCTTTTTTTTCCTTTACACTAAGGTAATAACCAAATTATTATTTCTCTTTTTTGTTGTAAAATTCGGTGATCTCGTTTTATTTTTGTGTTGTACAGTTGTACTGATCCGGGTGAAAACTGAAAAGCCAAAACTGTATCAACCTGAAAGGAATGGGTTCTCTTTTGCTCATTCCTGAAGAACTAAAAAGGATCCACACCAGAAAATCCTAATGAGCTCATTTCAGACAAGGTAATGAATATTTTAAGTCATTTCCTTTAGTTTACTTTTGGTCCCTTGTAGATAAGCTGCAGTTCAATTTCAGAAGTACAAGCAAATTTACTTTAAGATGTCTTTTTCTAAACAAGCATTAACACTGTTTTGTTAAGGTAAGAAAGCGATTAGGTGAATATTTAAATAATTATACTATGAAGGTTTATCATTAAAACACACAACTTCTGCTCACTTTTTACATAGCTAACATACTTGAAAGAAACTTTTATTCACTAAACAGAAACTTTGAAGACATCAAATGTTCTGTTTAGTCAGACACACTAAGATTACCAACATATGCGGACATAGGCGAACTCTGACCCGTAATTAGTACTGTAATAAGGAAACACATTACTTATTTACTTATACGGAGTACTTATTAATAAGATTAATTAAGCTGTTGATATTGGACCGATGTTGAGTGTGCTTTCCATTGCCTTCATTGCCTCAAACCTGGGCTCTTTCTCCTGGAACTTAACCTTTGTGTAGAGATTCATGTAGTCCTCGAACACGAATTTTGGGTATGATGTACAGTTTTCCTGTTTCTCCAGGAGTTCAGTAGCTGGGTAAATCACGGCGTCACTGCCAGGGTTGTAGAATGATGCTATGGACATCCTGTTGCCGTCTGTCTGTGCTATGACCCGGTGCATCACACTCTTGTACTTACCATTAGTAATAACCTAAGGTCATCAATATACGACAGTTCCATATGAGTATATGACTTTTCATGTTATCCGACTCCAAATGATTTCGAATTTTTTTTTTTAAATTTTTTTTTAGCATTTAAATTGTCAGGGAAATTTCAAATAAAATTTTAATAAATGTACAAAAATATACGTCACAAGAATGGTACCTCAAGTTGGTCACCCAAGTTAACGACAATGGAGTGTCTCATAGGAGGAACATCAATCCATTCTCCATCTTTGAGGAGCTGCAACCCACTGACTTTGTCATCTTGGAACAAGAGAATGATACCACCGGCATCGGTGTGAGCGCGGAGGCCTTTGATTAGGTCGGGCTTGGGGCATGGTGGGTAGTTGCTGACCTTGGTGCCAAAAGTTGGCCCATTGGCCCCATAGAAGGCCTTCTTAAGGTAGCCTTTCTCAAGGCCAAGGTTCTCACAGAGCAAGTCTAGGAGTAGCTCTGATAACCTCTCTATCTCTGCTGCAAATTCCTTCATCACCGTCCTGCCATTTTACCATAAACAGAGTTATGTTATCTTAGACAAACTATTTAAGGATTTCTATATAGGAAGAGTGTGTGATGTTTTACCGATACTCGTCCTCAAGATCGGGAATCTCATTGATGTTGGAGATAGGACGATGGCGAAGGTGAAAGGTGCTCTCCCAATCAATGTCATTGATCTCAGTTTGAGCAGCCTCTAAACCCTTGTTCTCTACCATCTCCTTGAACTTTTGCTCCATGCATTTCTTGTAATGCTCTTTTGTCATCCTTTCCACTTTGTCCATGAGTTCATGAGATAGAGTATGGTTCACCACCTTATTATATCCAACACAAACGACACACGCAAACACACGTCAATTCTACGAAGAAGTCTAGTTAAGTGAAGTAAAGACGGTTTCTTTCTTATAAGGATACTCATCTCGTATGGTTCCAATTTTATCAGATGGTCTCGACTCTCGAAAACAAATATAACTAAATATAAGATGGTTACTTATGTTTTATTAGTAAAGATTACCTCAAAAAATCCCCAGTTCTCACAAGCGTCCTTGATTTTCTCCATAATGATACTCCTCTCTGCACCATTGAGCTTCTCCATATCAACAATCGGGAAGTTCTCGATTTTCGCCATTTCAACTATAGACTTCTTTCTTGTTAGGATTCTTAACTGCTTACTACTTTGGATATATGTTTTCTTAGTTTTGCAACTGTGAGATATGTTGTGAAACTTCTGGCCTCTATTTATAGGCAAATAAGAATATGTAGGATCTAAAGTTAAATTCTTTTTCCTAGAAAAGAAAAAATATATTTTGAACTCTTATTTTTAATCTTAAATAAAACAAGGACACGTGGAGCATTTATGTAAGCATATCCTACTGGGCCACTTCACACAAAATACTAATCTTACTTGGTATGCTTGACCATAAGGTGCCTGTGGCTTTACTCTTCTTAGACCATCTCTGTTTCAAGTGAGGGTGGGTCACTCACTCATAACACGAATGTACGAATTTATTCATCTTTTACCCGAGCATGCGCCTTTCTTTTTGCTTTTCGTTGATATCTTCTTCATCGCTTAAACTTTATCGGCTTTAATCTGATCTTAGATTAGGAAAGTCGTATTGCGTGGCATACATTATCTTGAACTTGTGTTTTTTTTAGCCGGATACTGGACGTTATGTTGTAATATGTCATACGGCATGCTCTTTCCAAGAGCGATGTTGCCAATTGAAAGAAATACGGAGTATAAATGTCTGCATTAGTCTCGTAGTAATACATTGACAATTTGGATAACATATGATTTACATATGCTTTGGTGCACTATCAGATGTGTATGCGATCCAAATGCACGTTTGGAATGCAATACTTGCACTTTCGGTAGTATGTTGGATCTAATGTAATATTTTCCATTTTCTTTGTTTGCAGAATAATTCATCATACATTATTGGCTTATTGGATGTATGTATCTCAGATTCTTTTCCTTCTACTTTTAACTATTCCCCTCTCATTATTTACTTAGTTTACCTTTACTTTTAAATATTCCCGGAGTATCACGTATTTGTTATTGATTATGAGTTATGACCGGATTTGAACGTATAGTGCTAGCGAAATATTTTCCCCTGTTTTACCAAATAAATGATTCCTTTGGCATATTGACAGTTTTAGCCAAGAACAATCTCAGGTCCGAGTTCTAGGCTTATAACTCGTGCGAATGATTTGATTTTCCACTTATTATAGATGTTCATTCTTTCTCCAATATTATCTTCATGTTTATTCTTTGACCAGATGCTCGTGAATGTGGAGGAGATGTGGAGGTAAAAGAGCGACGACAAACTGCCTTCCTTGGTAAGCAATTTAGTTTGGAGTAAAATGAATTGATCCATTTTTCCTCGTACACCAAACGCTTCTACTATTACATCCAAACACACCTTAAGTTTCAATTCTAGCAGACTATTCTTTATGAAAACAAACTTCTATGAGTGTGAAGTGTTTGTTCGTATCTTAGTATGTTCATTCAACACGATTATTTGCAATAAAATGAAAAATCGAAGCAACGGTAGAATATGCCCAAGGTGAGGGAAGGGTCCCATATGAACATAGACACATGGTTTATTTATGGAGTTAAGACCCACTTTGAATAGTTCTTGACGCTAACTGCCGATCTAGGCTTCAAATATTAACTTAGGCGTGGGCCTTCGTTAAAAGGACAGACATTAATGGGTGATTTGTACAGGAGTATTGCATGGGGGCCGAGTTAAACGACCATCTTGTATCTCATTATATGCAACCTTATCGATAGTCAGTTGTGGCTAAGGTTATTTCTACTGTACGTAATTCCTGAAAGATCGAGTCAAGCCTACAAAATATTAGGCCGAGCCTTGGGCGAGATAATTTACTGGATTGTGTCTTTGTAAGTGCCTGAAGATGTGTTGGTGTTATTTACTTGTTTTACGGGTCAAACAGACCGAGTGATTTTCATAGTACATATATTATCGTAAATTAGTTTGGTCGTATTTATTTCTTACCCTTTGATTTGTTCAATGAGTAAGAAGTCATATTCTACAAAATCAAATCTGTGAAAGGTATTCAGTTACTGTAAGGTGACAATTTCGTGTATATGCTACGTCGAGTATCATTACAAGTGATTTCTTAGTCGACTTTTCAGCATCACCCGAAAACTAAAGTCTGTCTACATGGTATTACTCATTAGTCATTACGGAGTATTTACATGATTGTTCTTTGAGCACGGGTTTCAAGACTCGGATGGTGAACGGATCCTGTACCGTGATCTGTGATTGGTGCAGCCGAAATGAGTGCGCCGAAATGAATCATGAATGTAGGGGGAGGGGAGGGGAGGGGGGTACAATTGATCATTCCCTATCAACCAACCAAGTGGATCACTTCCTTGAAACTTCATGGCACCCCCCACCATTTCACTAATGGTACTCGATTCTGACGACGACATCTACAAATTAACGCACTTTTAAAAAATGTATATCGTGTAACAAAAAAAAAAAAAAAAGACGAAAAAACTTTAGGGCAGTATTTAACCTGTTTTAGAGAGATAAACTGAAAACGTTTGATATAGAAAATACAAAGTAGAACTTTTTACTAGGTAGAATTTTCCATTTTTACTGTTGTTTCTAACAAGAAGAGAATTACTGTCTAGCATGTGGCTTGAGGAAGTCTCCTTGACCAAACCAAAGAAGAAAAATATTCCATGTTTGAGTCTTTATGGTTTGGAGTCACTTTCGACCATAATAATTCTTTTCTTGCGAAAATCTAATACCACATTGCTAAGTACGAATAACAAATTAAACAAAAGTATTCGATATAAGTAATGGTTGAGACTCGATCAATAATTGATTATGTTAATACACTTTCAAAAATCGGCAAGCTCAAAGAAAATAATTTTTTGTAAGTATTTAATATTGATACAAAGTTGTCATAACATAGTTGGTAGATGTGTAGATGTCTTTTTAGAAGATAAGAGGTTCGATTCTTAGTAGTTACAAATGTTAATAATATGGAAAATTTCCATTTAGGGTACCTGAGGTTTGACAGAATTTTAATTTGGGTGCCTG
>VHZZ01000226.1:98405-108992 GCA_009801015.1 Silene noctiflora
TAATCAACTGATTAAATACAAAGTATACCCTGTGAACCTATAAGATATTTATACATGTTATCACACTAACTGTGGAGGACACTGGCTCCAACATTGAATCCTTAGTAAGCCACTCATAATTCCCGGTTACATTGTCGTGGTTAACCCGATGAAAATTGTTTACCTATGTGCTCATATCAAGGAGGTTTCGTCCTCTAACCGGTTTGTAAGCCTTTTTTTCATTGAACCGCAAATTTGAAGTGTTTAGTCAATCTTGTGATCAAGCCTCCATTGACAATATAGGCTGTGTTGTCTTTCCCCAATTGGATATCCCTCCACCTCTCAAGCAATAATGAGAGGATATCGTAATTAGATTTGTTGTCTCCATGGGCATTGACATGTGATTCATAGTAAGCAAAATCCAATTCTGAGAATACATTTATTTCTTTTCGTGCAATAAGAGTATTGGCAATATAACGATGCCAATACCGAAAACCCGGATGGTGAACATACAAGGCATGACACTCTTTGTAGAAATTAAAGTCCCGACCGGCAATCGCCTTCGAAATGGGTTTAGCATCCAAATTATGAGGTTACTTTGAGAATCTCCATTGCCTTTCAAGGCCAAAAACCTCACCAAAACTTGATTTGTTCATTCTCCTTGAAACATTTTCGAATCAGAACTCGACATACTTTCGATCCTCAACCTTAGATAGCTTTAATGAACTAATAAAATCTAATGTAAGGGAGGGGTAGGTTAATTTATTCATGCTAAAAAATGTAGACAATCCCATGGACTCGAAAAATGCCTTAGTTTGGTCAAGGTCACCCAATTTGCTCAAGGTATCATGTCATATAAACTTGTTAGCTATAAACTTCTTCTTACAAAGGGATTCAAAAGCTTTCTTATGAGCAATGTCAAGGAATTTTACCTCTGGGAAATCGATAAGTTGTTCAACTCTGGTATGGTGGTAGTGGTTGCCTCCTCAATGCTCCATTATCTTCCCTTTCATGGATTACCAAAGCCTTAGATGCCAATACCTTTTGTCTTTTAGACAAACTTGGAGATTTTGTTGTTTTGGTGTTGCCTTTTGTTCTTGCCATCTTGAATACTCCTTGTAATTTGTCTCAACAAGTCTTGAATTTACTTGAATGCCCTCTCTTTGTTCCAATTTCAATCCCAAGAATAATCAATTGGGGATTTTCGAAATTCCTCAAACCCTAGAAATTGTTGGTTGAATTTGGTTGTTTTTGATGTTTAGAAAGGAGAAATGTTGATAAAGGAGTGGTTTAATTTGCTTAGAAGCAAGTTTGTGATGAAGAATCATGAATTTGGATGAGTAATTGATGGTTTGATGTTGGGGGGTTTTGTTTGAAATTGTGTTTGTGTTTAAATTTGTGTTTGTAAAAATGAGGAAGGAAGGATGTATAAGTCGTGGAAAGGGTATAAGAGCAGAGGGACTCGCGCGAGCTCTATGGGACTCGGGCGAGTTCTGTGGCAGGACACTTTCTTAATAAGGGAACTCGCATGAGTTCAGCAGGACTCGCATGAGTTGGTCATCAACACGCTCGATTTGGCTGGCAGGACACTTCCCTTTGCTTCCTTTGGCTCCAACTCCCACGAATTGAGGCCAACTCGTGGGGACTCTTTCTTAGCACTTTTAATACTTAATTTTTCGAACTTCCTAGCATTGGGTTGCGTTCCTTAGGCTCCTTTAGACTAGGCATATGGTTCCTTACACTTTGCTTCTGTATTCTACAAACTTCAAAACAGAATTAGTAACCTCCCTCACTTGCTCTCATGTTCATAATCTTGGCAACAAAGCAAAAAAATGCAATGCAAAAATTGAAATGAAATTGAAATAAATGCATGTTAAGAAATTAGTATATGTACAAATGGTGGTTTAAGGAAGGACTCCACCAAACTCTCCTCCATTTAAAGCTTTCAAGGGGGCATGTTGAGGATGTTGTTGATGTTGCTCAACACCTCGTAGAAGTAATCGAAAGTTTGTTCACATTCAAGGTAGAAGTCTTGTGTAGACATCGTCATGTCATTGCTTCCATTCTCATAGCTTTCATTGTCAAAATCATAGTGATAAGAAGCTACGTGGTCTTGGCTTAAGATCATTGCATTTCCGACATAGGGATTGACTAGTCCTTCAAACTCGTCATCACACAAACCACCAAATTCCTTTACTTCTTCCCCTTTGTTGAGAAGACCATGGGTAGGCATAGTCTTCTCTCCATTCTTTTGGCCTTCAAGGCCTCCATCGGTAATTCTCATTGAAAGTGAGCTTTTCAAGCTCTCATTTGTGGTGTTGTCATGAAATATTCCTAGCTCTCCGAATAGAGTTATTTCAATATCATCGACCTCCTTCCTCCAATTGAGCAATGTCCCTCTATCTTTCCCACTAGGAATTTCATTTTTGGTAGGCTTTATAGTGGAGGATTCTGGCTTCTTTTTCTCTCCTTTCTGATTGTAATGGTTAACCATGAAGCATGGCTCATTCAAGTTTGGGGCTCTCATCGTTTTGTCGAGGTTGAAAGTTATATTTTCATCACCCACTTCAAGGGTAAGCATATCGTTCTTTACATCAATTGCCGCTCTGGCGGTGTATAGAAATGGGCTTCCCAAAATGATGGGTATATTAGAGTCTTCTTCCATGTCCACTATGACAAAGTCTACCGGTATAAAGAATTTCCCGACTCTTACCGGCACATCTTCCTATACCCCTAGTGGTTTCTTTGTGGTACGGTCCGCTAGTTGCAATGTCATACTAGTACACTTTAATTCCCCCACTCCAAGCTTTTCACATACCGAGTATGGCATGACACTTACGCTAGCACCTAAGTCATATAGTGCCTTATCAACGGTAGTGTCACCAATGGTACATTGGATAGAAAAGCTTCCCGGATCTTTAAGCTTGGGCAGTGAATTTCCTTGAATGATGGCACTACTTGTTCCGGTGAAAGCAATAGTCTCCGACCTTTTAATGGACCTCTTCTTGGTAAGAATATCCTTCATGTATTTTTCATCCGTCGGGACATGAGCGATGAGTTTCGTGAATGGGATAGAAACTTCCAAGTTTTCCACAATCTCCATGAACCTCCTAAGTTGTTCATCAACCTTAGGCTTGGCTTGAAGACTTGGAAAAGGTAACTTAATCACAATGGGCTCCCTTTCAATTCCTTTGCCCTTTTCTTCATTTCTTCTCCTTAATGATTCATTTGTAATAGGCTCTACTACTTTGGTATTCTTCTTCAATGATTCCGGCTCATTTCTTTCTCTCAACTCTCCATCTTGCATCCCTTCCCTTGACTTAGCATTCCCCTCAACAATATCCTTTTCAATTGGCTCCTTTTGTCTTTGCGAGCTTGAAGATGCCAATTGTGTCAATTGATTTTCCATCATCTTGTTATGAGTAAGGATGTTGTTGATGGTGATTTCCTTGGGCTTGACTTTCCTTTTGCATTTGAGCAAATAATTTTTGTGGGTTCTTTTGCATTTGCAAAACCGTTTTTTGAACATCAAAGGCTTGATCATTTGGTTGATTGTAGGATGTTTGGCTTTGAAATCCTTAGTTGTAGAAAGTTCTTTGGATAGGATTTCACATTGGGGGTGGGGTGTATGGTGGTGGATTTTGAATGTTTTGGCTTTTGTATGAGAGGTTGGGATGAAATTTGGTATTTTCATTATAAAAATTAGAGTAAGGTGTACCGTTCTTATACGCTTGGAATGCATTCACTTGCTCGGTTGTTCCCCTACACTCTTGTTGAGTATTTCCCAAAGTTCCGCAACTTTCACATACACCATTGGGAATAGAAGGTGCTACCGTCATCGCATTGACATGTTGAGATATTTGTTGCTTAGGTGAATTAGAGACTTCACTTATCTTGGCCATTGTTTTGTCAAATTTCAAGTTCATTATATCGATGTGAGAACACATTTGTGCAGTCAAATTGGCACTCAATTGTGTGATAGAGTCCACATCATGTTTCCCTCCTCTAGTAGCTTTTCGTGACCGACTATATTGGGGATTATGGACCTCCATTTCCTCTATTATGGCCCAAGTTTGGTCATCATCAACTTCGGTAAACCTTCAACTAGACCTCATATTGAGAACATTCCTTGTATCTTCAAATAATTCATTCCAAAATTATTGGACTAAGAACCACTCGGTTAACCCATGATGACGGCAACCAAGCCTCATATAGAGACTCCTCATCTACTTGTTTAAACCCGGTGATTTAGGCTCTAAGCATGTTGGTCTTCTCGGGTGGGTAGAACTGTGACACCCCCACATACTAAGGTGCCTTACCAAGGCCACCCTAACATATGGAGACGCTACCATCTCGGTTACCCGAGGCACAATATATCAAAAGTGACCATCAAGAAACAACATTAAAAATTTAAATAGTTTAAGTCATACATCACAAAACCAAAATTGCAAAATACGATACAACTGTCTCAAACCAAAACTACTAAAAATAAAAATTGTTATAAGACTAAGCGGAAGACTAGCTAAAAGGCCAACTGATGACTCCATCCCGAAGCAACCCGCGAGCTTTCCAAAGCATACATGCTAATTAACTACTCACCATCCCCGAATGGATCACCACAGTTTTCAAAACACATAAACAGGGTCAATCACTGCATAATAAGATAAGATAATCACAACACATCAGAACCACATTCCTCCAACTCCACAATACTCCATACACCTGACTACACACCAAGTGTGTAGTCTTGCCAGCTTACGCGTTGCAACAAGTAAACCACTCCGCCATTGGGGACCACAGCCTTACCACCTAAGCCCCGCTCAAAACCATAGAGAGCAAAACCCAATGATCATTAATGTGCACATACCCCTTGTGGCGGGAACCAAAAGGGCCAACAAGGGCGTAAAGCCATTCCCGCAAATGACTTCACTCAGCCGAGGGCGCACCTCGCGAACCATATACAATAACAACAATCATCCATAAAACTGATAAACATGCCAATATCAAACAATACCATCATAATCATAATCATACTCATATCACCACATCACCCTAACTAATTACACAATAACTGAGTAGGGAAACCGTACCCGAGACGGAAATCACAAGACTAGCGCATGCAATCAGAATCTCTCTTCTACAAAGTCACCTCCTATACAATAAACATCAAATTACTATCTACGCAACCATTAACTCCTAAAAATCCCCAATCTATCCAATTAGGGTTTAAACAAAATTACTGAATCAGCATAAAAACGACATAAGGATCTTACCCACGATATGACGATCACAACTGAATGAAAAGCCCTAAATGTTAAGCACTTTTACCACTTGATTTGATAATAAAGAGAAGAGAGGATGCAACCTAGTTTAGAGTTCTCCTTTTTGTGAAAATATGTAAATGAAACTGATTTTAAGAAGTGACGAAATATTATAAACCCCTATTTTCTTTGAAATCAAACCGGACACAAACCCGTAATAGCGCAGTTACTCGATCGAGTAACTAATGTACTCGATCGAGTTCCCTGAACTCGGTCGATTAACTAACAAACAGGACCCTTCCAGAACATGCACATAACTTACTCGACAGAGTACCTCAAACTCGATGGAGTACTCAAAGACTAGAATACCTGAGGTATTACAGTCTTCCCTCCTTAAAAATGAACTTCGTCCCCGAAGTTCAAACCCATACCAAGAACGAAATTCACCACAACTCACACCACGAAACTATACAACTACAACATACTATAAAACTCAAAACATAACACTAACAAACTGAAAGCTTAACCCAAAACTGAGTCAAGATTAACCAAGTACCTACTCGATCGAGTTAGCTCTACTCGATCGAGTCCCTCCTACTTGATCGAGTTCCCCCTACTCGATCGAGTCATGCTCATAAACTACACTACCCGCATGCTTTACATCAAAACTTTACGCAACTATATTAAAAGTACATACACGCAACATACATCACCTTTTTCCTATTCACATGTTACTAATATCAACCAAACAATAAATATTAATCATCACTCAACATGTTTCACATCATACTTAACATACTTCTATCATCTCACTCAATTCATCCAAATCAACTACATATCTCATCCATCATACATGCATCAAAGATAACAAGAAACAGGTAGCGATCCCATAACACACCATCTGTGACCGGTTCAAAGTTGCAAGGGAAACTTCGCGCCTTTAGGACATCTCCTTAGTCTTTGAACTAGCTCCTAACAACGCCTACCCGGGTTCATTTTAGTTTGACACCCTATGTTCATTAAATTCATTGGTTACAGGTTACAAAATCGTCGCTTTGATACCACTTTGTAACACCCCCACATACTAAGGTGCCTTACCAAGGCCACTGTAACATATGGAGACACTACCATCTCATGAACCCGAGGCACAGTATATCAAAAATGACCATCAAGAAACAACATTTAAAGTTTAAGTAGTTTAAGTCATACATCACAAAACCAAAACTGCAAAATACGATACAACTATCTCAAACCAAAACTACTAAAAATAAAAAATGTTATAAAACTAAGCGGAAGACTAGCTAAAAGACCAAGTGATGACTTCATCCTGAAGCAACCCACGAGCTTTCCAAGGCATACCTGCTAATCAACTGCTCATCATCCTCGAATGGATCACCACAGTTTTCAAAACACATAAACGGAGTCAGTTACTGCATAATAAGATAATACAATCACAACACATCAGAATCACATTCCTCCAACTCCACAATACTCCATACACCTGACTACACACCAAGTGTGTAGTCCTGCCAGCTTACCCGTCGCAACAGGTAAACCATTCCGCCAGTGGGGACCACAACCTTACCACCTAAGCCCCGCTCAAAACTATAGAGCGCAAAACCCAATGATCATTAATGTGCACATCCCCCTTATGACGGGAACCACAAGGGATGAACAAGGGCGTGAAGCCATTCCCACAAATGACTCTACTCAGCCGAGGGCGCACCTCGCGAACCATATACAATAACAACAATCATCCAAAAAACTGATAAACATGTCAATATCAAACAATACCATTATAATCATAATCATACTCATATCACCACATCACCCTAACCAATTACATAAAAACTGAGTGGGGAAACCCTACCCGAGACGGGAATCACAAGGCTAGCGCAAGCAATCAGAATCTCTCTTCTACGAAGTCACCTCCTAAACAATAAACATCAAATTATAATCTACGCAACCATTAACTCCCAAAACCCCCTAATCTACCCAATTAGGGTTTAAACAAAATTACTGAATCAACATAAAAACAACATAAGGATCTTACCCACGATACGACGAATACAACTGAATGAAAAGCCCTAAAAATTAAGCACTTTTGCCACTTGATTTTATAATAAAGAGAAGAGAGGATGCAACGTAGTATAAAGTTCTTTTTGTGAAAAGATGTAAATGAAACTGATTTTAAGAAGTGGCGAAATGTTATAAAACCCCTCTTTTCTTTGAAATCAAACCGGACACAAACCCGTAACAGCGCAGTTAATCGATCGAGTAACTAACATACTCGATCCAGTTCCCCGAACTCGGTCGAGTAACTAACAAACAAGACCCTTCCAGAACATGAACATAACTTACTCGACAGAGTACCCCATACTCGATGGAGTACTCAAAGACCNGGTCGAGTAACTAACAAACAAGACCCTTCCAGAACATGAACATAACTTACTCGACAGAGTACCCCATACTCGATGGAGTACTCAAAGACCAGAATTCCTGAGGTATTACAGTCTTCCCTCCTTAAAAATGAACTTCGTCCCTGAAGTTCAAACCCATACCAAGAACGAAACTCACCGCAACTCGCACCACGCAACTATACAACTACAACATACTATAATACTCAAAACACAACACTAACAAACCGTAAACTTAACCATAAACTGACTCAAGACTAACAAAAAATGTACAAAATAACATGCGATCATCTCCTACCTCCCTTAAAGAAATAAGGTTACGTCCCCGTAACCAAACTATATTTGCTCAAAAAGATGAGGGTAGCGCTTCTTCATGGCCTCTTCTGCCTCCCAAGCCGCTTCCTCAACGTTATGGTTAGACCACAACACCTTTAGCAACACAACTTCCCCATTTCTTGTCTTGTGAACCTTATGATCCAAGACTTCCTTAGGCATCTCCACATAGGATAAGGACTCATCCAACTCAATGTTCTCTACTTCTAGTACATGAGAACGATCACTCACATACTTCCGTAGTTGGGACACATGAAAAACATTGTGTAAGCGGTCTAAAGCTGGTGGCAAGGCTAAACGATATACAACCTCACCAACACGGCCCAGAATCTTATAAGGGCCAATGAACTTCAGGCTTAGATTCCTTTTCTTACCAAATCGCATCGCCCCACGCATAGGTGACACCTGCAAAAGAACCTTGTCCCCAACTTAAAACTCAATGTCCCGACGATGTAAGTCTGCATAACCCTTTTGTAGATCCTGAGCCGCCTTCATCTTTTGTCGTATCACCTTTACTTTTTCAACCATGTCCTATACCATTTGTGGTCCTAAAACCACATATTCTGGACTATCATCCCAACAAATTGGACTCCGACATATCCTCCTATACAAAGCCTTAAAAGGATTCATCCCGATACTCGTATGATAGCTGTTATTGTAAGAAAACTCGATAAGGTCCAACCTATCTTACCAACTACCACCGAGCTCCATCACACATGCCCTCAACATGTCCTCCAAGGTCTTGATTGTCCTCTCTGTCTGTTCATCTGTCGCAGGATGAAAATTTGTCCTCATCTTCAGTGTAGTGCCCATCAATTCCTGCAACTCTTCCCAAAATCGAGAAATAAATCTCGCATCTCGATCAGACACAATATCCTTTGGTACCCTATGTAGTCTCACTACATTCGTCTTGTAACCATTTGTCAATTGTACCTTACTCCACGTATCTTTCATGGGAATAAAGTGAGCTGACTTGGTTAACCGATTTACGATCACACAAATCATATTATTACCCTATTGAGTCCTCGGTAATCCCACGATGAAATCCATAGAGATTGATTCCCACTTCCATTCTGGTACCTCAAGAGATTGAATCTTACCCTGCGGTGTTCGCTGCTCTCCTTTGACTCTTTGGCAAGTCAAACATCGAGCTAGAAACTCTTCTGTCTCCCTCTTAATCCCAGGCCACCAAAAGGTCTTCTTCAAGTCCTTATACAGCTTATCACACCCAGATGTACTGAATACGGAGTACAATGAGCCTCGGTCATGATTAGCTTCTTCAATTCGCCATCCTTAGGCTCACACCACCTCCCATCGAACTGAACACTCCCATCAGAATGAATAGAGAACCGAGACACTGTCCCCTTCTCTACTCCAGCCCTCCACTCCCGGATCTTAGAATCAAGAACTTGTTTCCTCCGAATATCGTAATAAAGCTCTGGCTCAACTATTAAATCCCCTCTAGCATCCTCTTTTGAATCACATGAATCCCCATCTTTGTCACCTCATCTCTCAATCTCATCAGTGACATGGTTGTGCATAAAGAATACACACTCTTCCTACTCAACGTATCTGCTACCATATTCGCCTTCCCTTTATCGTATACAATACCCATGTCATAATCCCCAATAAGCTCTATCCACCTCCTCTGTCGCATATTCAGCTCCCTCTGAGTGTAGATGTATTTCATACTCTTATGATCAGAAAACACCTTAAAGGTCGCCTCATATAGATAACGTATCCAAATCTTTAGAGCAAATACAACTGCACCCAACTCCTGATCATATAAGACTTCAATTGCCTAGAAGCATAGGCAATGACTTTCCTATTCTGCATCAACACACAACCCAACCCATTCTTCGAAGCTTCTGTATACACCTCGAACTTCTCAATCTTCTCAGGTAAAGCCAAGACTAGAGCTGTAGTCAAACGCTCCTTTAATGTTTGGAACGCTGTCTCACAACTTTCATCCTAGCAAAGTCGGTTCTCCTTCCTCATCAACGCTGTCATAGGTCTAGCAATCTTAGAAAAGTCCTTGAAAAATCTCTTGTAGTAGCCAGCCAAACCCAGAAAACTTCGAACTTCAGCCACATTCTTCGGTGCCTCCCAGTTAGACACTGCAGTTATCTTGCTAGGATCCACCGACACTCCCTCCTTATAGATCACATGGCCTAGAAAGGCCACCTTTTCCAACCAAAACTCGCACTTGGATAATTTAGTATACAACTGGTTATCGCGTAAGGTTTGTAATACTAATCGTAGGTGCTCGACATGCTCCTCCTTAGTCTTGGAATAAATCAAGATGTCATCGATAAACACCACCACTAATTGATCCAAGTACTGACTCAAAACCCGGTTCATAAGGTCCATAAACACTGCTGGTGCATTAGTCAACCCAAACAGCCTCACCACGAACTCATAGTGACCATACCTCGATCGAAAAGCTGTCTTTGGTATGTGTTCCTCCCGAATCCTCAACTGATGATATGCCGACCTGAGATTTATCTTGGAAAAGACACCTGCCCCACTCAACTGGTCAAAAAGGTCATCTATTCTCGGCAACGGATACTTATTCTTCACCGTGACATGGTTCAGCT
>VHZZ01000227.1:124459-134467 GCA_009801015.1 Silene noctiflora
ATAATCAAAAAATTCTTTTATGTAAAATATAGCTTTGATATTAAAAATGTTACATAGTATCTTTGTCATAATCTTGGAAAATCTTAAAATATACTTTCCTAAAACTAAAAAAGATGATGTGGTAGACATAGAATGCAAAATTATAACTAAGTTAATTACCTCGTATTGTATGATTATCAATTTGTTTACATATGATTATAATCAATTTTAAATATTCAGTTCCATATGATTTTAAATGTATTGAGTTGTGGATAATAATATATATAGATTTGTATGATTATCTTTTAATAATATATATAGATTTGTGGATAATAATCAGTTTGCAACAGTAAGCATTCGAGTTGGGTGATAATAGATGGGGTCCAATCGGGTTTGGGCCAATTTCAGGTCTTGAGTTCGTGTATCGGGTAGGGTACGAGTCGGGTCAATTTTATCAGGTCTAAGTTTTTATCAATAGTGTTTGTGTGATATGGGCCTTGTATATATTGGTTTTCTGAATCAATATGGGTTGTCAATAGATCCAATAAATGGGTCAATCGAGTTTGGTTCATACAGAGCTAGTTTGGATTGGGTTATTTTTTGATTTGTAAGAAACTTGGGTTATGTCTTTTCAGATTCGGTTCATTTTTTATCACCTATTATCAAGTTACTTTGGGATAATAGACTATGTGTAACAACAAGAATTTGAGCCCGGCCCCTTAATTGGGTTGCGGGTAAAGTTCTGGTCCTTGGTTTTAGTGTCAAATTGGGTATTGGTAGGGTCATTCATGTTGTGCCAGTTTTGTAAGGTTTAGTTGTAAAGTTGAAATGAGAGACGGTAAAATTGGGATAAATAACGATGATGTGAAGTAAAATGTCAATACGATATTTAGTGATTGGGTTGATGTGTTATGTATTTATAAATGAAATAAGCTGAAATTGGAAATTGGATAGGGTCGATGGTGTGGAGTAGATTGTCAAGGATGTTTAGTGATTGAGTTTGACATGGTTTATGTTTATCACAAAAATTAAAGGTAAATGATATAGAGTAAAAAAGTTATATAATCGGTTGTACTATATGTTATAAAGTTTAATAGTATTTGTCAGAGCGAGCTTAGCTTTGTATCGGAGTTCAAAAATTGTGTAAGTAATGGGATTTCTCAAAAGAGTCATTTTGGGTTACTTAAGACTTTAAGAGTTAAGAGTCTGTTGTATATACACCAAAATGAACTCTTTCCATCGGAGACAGACTATAATATATCTTACTATATAACTCGCCTTATAGTACATCTTTGATGTGATGTCATATGGGGTAGTAGCAACGGTACGGTGCATCGGCGATAATGTATCCATCACTCGTTAGATTGTCTATCTTAATAAAATCCCACCCCTTGGCTTCAAGTACACACCGTGCATTGGTTTAGGAGGTGGGATTTTCACAAGTTTTTTTTGTTTTTTTTTGTTTACCATAGTAAACTGATATTAAACGAAATAAAAGTCAGTTACAGAACAAACCCCGAAGTACCAGAGTCTTTTAAGCTACTAGAATATCAACTAACCGAACGAAAAGTACATGATAATGAAGTAGAGACATTGAATCGACATTTTTTGTAGGGAGCATGATAAAAGGCATCGAAGTTGACTAGGTTAGCCTCCTTTCTTTTAGCCTGCGTAACCATTGCGTCTTTCCTGTTAGGCCTGCAAAGAAAAATAGAATAGTCGACAGAAACGGACGATCTTTTCTTCGATGAACACCAGCTTCGATCTTATGACTTCGATGGTGGGAATAGTCCACCTTGCGTTTGCAACTCTTATTCTTACTTTACCTAACCGCAATAAACTCGAACTCAACCGCATAAACCTTGCTGATTTGAGCGGAGTCTGATAATATCCGCTTCTTTTTAGAAATTTGGAGAACAACTTCTTCTTGAACCAACTTATTATGCTCGAGAATAGATGTTGAATGCTCAACGAGCTCCTTAGGAAAAGGAGTAGAGGGGGGAACTTCTGCTGCCCTTGAAATTTCTTCATGGGGAGTTCCCGTCTAGATAGAAGTTTTAGGGATGAGGGGTCGAACCCTCATGAAAGACAAAGAACCTGCATGGAAAAAGAGAGATCCTTTCCAACTAACAAATTATCCTAATCTTGTGACGAGAAATGCAATTTATTTTTGGCTCGCTTTTTATTAGAGAATGAGTACTTAGCCGGCTTTTCAGTAAAGATACATGAGGAAGTGTCCATACTCTCGTCAACCGGAGGTGGTTTGGACTCATAGACCATAGAATCAGAATCCTGGTTGAAACTAACTTCGCTGATCACTGGCTCAGTACTAGGAGAGGGACTACAAGCAGTTGCGACGGAGTTGTCTGTCAAATCAACATTAAGAAGAGGCTTCTTACCCTTGTTGTCAGAGCCTAACGGATCAAATGGAAAAGCAACACGCTTACCGTTAGGATTCACTGCAAGTCTATCAACAATAACGAATTTATGTATTTTACTATTTTTCTATTACTGGTTAGATTGTCTATCTACAATTCGCAAGATTTTAGTCATGTCTAATTTAATCTAATCTATACGAGACTGCTAAGGAGTAAAGGTAATTACCAAATGTAATTTGTATCTACATTTATGTAATTTGTATTTACATTTTTTCTTGAAAATTTATGTTAGGTAATTGTTATTCTATAATTCATAATGGTAAGTTTAGTAACCTAGATATATAATTGAATTCCGTAATTGAGACATTTTAAGTTTGGAATTGAAATTGCTGTCAATTATTTATCAATTCCAACCTAGTTAAAATTTTAGGCTCTCAAATCCTTACCGTATAGTAGTTATTTCACTTCCATCACTATTTTTTTTTTTATTTTTTTTATCCAGATTTGATCGCAATATTTTTATCTATGATATTTTCTCTGGTCACAAAATATTTTTCTTGATAATATTTATTTATTTTTAAATAAAAAAAGTCGATGACCTCGACCCATATCTATCCCGCCCATTTCCAATTTCGCGGGTTTCTCAAATGAATTTTTGAAATTGGATTTGAAAATTGAATTCAAACATTTAAACTTTTACTAGGACCATGAAATCAATTCCACGTTTTAAACACTATATTATATATTTTTTTAATCATCAAAATATGATCTATATATATACAAATATGAGTTTGCATGGCTAGCTTCTCCACATAAACTACAAAAGCTCAAATCATTTACATACATGATAATAAATTATAATACACATATAGTACAAAGACGGTCTTGTGAAGTTGTGAGACTTTTCATAAAGAAAATTGTATCCCTCCGTTTTATAATATAAGTCGTTTTACGAAAAATTATTTTTTTCATTTTATAAGGCGTTTGATATTTTTCTATGTATTAAAAATTATTTTTATTTTCCAAAGCACTAAAATTTTATAAAAAAAGCTATTTAAGCTATTTTATTGGTGAAAAAACTCAACCTTTAAATTTTTAAAAAACATTCATAACATATACTCCCTCCTATTCACCAATTTCTTCCCCTTTCATTTTTGCACAAGAAATAAGAAATTGAATTTGGACCACATAAAACACAGTACCCCACATTCTATTGAATTTGTACCACACAAATCAACCCAAAAAAGGAAATATGGAAGAAAACCTGAATAATCCGTTTAAGGAAATATGGAAGAAAATGGTGAATAAAAGGGAGTAACTATTAATATACTCCGTAATATTTTTCAATAATTTCTTATTTTTGGTGAAATAATCTAAAACAATAAGGAGACAATAATATGCTTGCATAGTTGCATGTACAGTGTGGAAACACGTGAGAATGCGCATAGTAAAATGTGATCATTAATTCCTAAACATGGGCGTACAATACAAGCGGTATGTATTACTCTTTTCTTATTGTTTGCCGACAATTTTGTTAATTTATTTTGTGCATTTTTTTCTTGGTCGATAGACACATAGGAATGCAAATCCCGTCGCAAATTTTCATGTCTGCATGGTGATCGGAGGAACTCCTTTGTGACCGTCGTCTGCGGTGAACTTCGGGCAGCTCATTGGCCGAGATTTGAACGTACATTGTCTCCGGTCTTCGGCCGCGTGGCCTTATTCCTATTAAACGCCCTAGGCTTTTGCTCTTGTCTTGGAAGAATGACACTGTTGACTGCGTTATTGAATCACATTGAATTTAAAGCATTCTAGAATTCGACCGACTTTTAATTAGTAGCAGATGCAGAATATGAGAGCAGATTATTAGCAATAAAATTGACTAGTTATATATGACACACTCGAAAAATGATAAAAATGTTGTATAATAAAAAAACGAAGGAAGTAATATTGAAATACCTCGGTGTCTAGATTGGAGGAGGAGAATGAAGAGAAACTGGTGGAAGGAGCATACAATGACGATCGTCGTTCTTCCATTCTAAGTCTCATATACATACTTCCTAATCCTAGTGGCCATCCCATTCCTATTTCTCTATTCTGCATAAATTTATCAATATTAGGAAAATAGACCACGAAGCCGGGTTAATATAACCAGATTGATCTGTTTGTCAAGTAGTCTAAACTTCTTATATGAGATGATCCAAATGAAAATTTAATAAAGATGAGACTTAAAATACGGGTTTTTTTAAAATGTGCCATTGATAAAAGAAATACTATTTCAGTTTATGGCACATTTTACAAAACCCGATTTAAAAATGCAATGCGATTAAGGTAAGAGAAAAGGGGAGTAGAAGTACCTCCATGGTGAGCTAAGTTGAGAAAAATGCACCTAAATTAACAATAAGATTTGTTAAAATAACAAGTTGGAAAGAAGGGATTATATACTTGTTTTTTTTCTCCATAAAATAAGGGGAAACTTAATTTAGTATAGTGAGGTGAAATATCCTATGACCTGAGTTTAGTAGCTTCCTTAAACTGAACTTCAGATGTGTTTTCAGAGCACAAATTACTAAAACGGTTTTACACAGTAAGACGGTCCATTTTTATAAGAAAGTTGTTCATTTATTGCTAATAAATGATTATCTTTTTACACAATGGGACCGCCTCACAGTGTACAACCGTCTTACGCAATAACTAGTAATAAATGAACACATTTCTTATAAAAATAGACTGTCCCATAGTGTAAGACCATTTTACGCAATAACTATTGATTTTGAGAGTTGTCCCCACGCACGCATGTAGTCATGTACTAAGATAGTAACTTAAGTAGTTCAACCTTACTAATCATGTACTTAACTAATGAAGTGTTAGTTCAACGGTTTAATGTTTTAGTCCCACCGTTTTACAAATCTTGATCTCAATGACTCAATTTTCTACAATTGATGATGATGATGATGATGATTACAATTAATTGATTTACATCCGTAATAAATGGATAGAAGCGGTGTCAAGATTTAGAATTAGGTATTAAATATCGTCTTAAAGTATTATGGTCGTAATAAAATAATGATATAAATAGATTACTAAAATGAAAATAATATTACTAAATTAGAAATGTTTACATTTTCACAAAAGTAGAAAAAATATTATTGACATCGATTTTATAAGGCTATTTACATCGATTGTAGGTGTTGTACCTGGCATTTAGAGGCGGACAAAATGAAGACATGCACGGTCTTGACCGTTCCCAGTAGGCCGAAAAATGGCAGCCCGTCAGCCCACGTGTCCAACTCGTGCATACACCTGGGTCAGTTATGGGCCAGACTCCACCAGACTAGCCCGATAAGGCTTGGAAAAAAATATTTATAGTAGTGGGCCAGGCTTCGGGTGCATTTGAGTGAGTCTGGCCTAGCCACCTCCTCCTTATTGTCGGTCCAGAGACAGGGTAGTACAGCTTTGCCCACCAGCTCGACCTGACGGTCACCTATAAGAACAATCAACAAAGATATAAACTTGCTCTGAAGAATAAAGTTCTAAATTATGAAAAACTAAACGATAAAATTCTAAAATTTTAATTGTGAGCTTTATTTTCAAAACACCAAAATATCTAAAGAAAATAGAGTTTTTTTTACTAAATTTGTTAATTCAACCGATCTCATACTCGTCTCACATAACAATTAAGCCATTGACTCGCTATTTCTGGGCCTGGCCTTGTTTAGTGTTAGTGTTGTTCAATCTATAGTTGGTGCCTTCCGTTCATGATCCAGTCAGGAAAATTGAATTTGGGCCTTGTACATCTATTGGGCCTTGCACGCTCTTGAATTGGCAAAGAACCCACACACTACATGAACTAATCACATCTTTGGCGCAAATTGTTGAAATTGTTAGGTGTCTTTGGCACGGTTTTTTTAAACATAATTTCAACTTATTTCATTTTAGTTTAGCTCTATTCAGTTCGGTTCAATTTAGTTCAGCTTTATTTAATTTAGATTTTTTTCTTCTTTTTAGGAATTAATTCTTATTTTAGTTCAGTTCAGCTCCATTAAATTCAGTTCAGACAGTTTCAGTCTAAAAGAACCGAACCTTAGTTAATTATTTACGTGTGTCGTTGATTAGTATCACCCTCTCATATATTTTCATATAAGATCCTTTATTTTAATGATTTTACACAATTTTTTTAACGTGAACCCTAAGGCTCTGTTCCCTTGGACTGAAATTGTCTGAACTAACTGAACTGAATTTAATGGAGCTCAACTGAACTGAACTGAACTGAACATTTGGAGCTGAACTGAACTGAAGTAACAGTATTAGAGTAAGTGCATATATTAATAAACTTAACATGGAAATTTTTATAAGATTTCTATATTAAATTTATTCATATGTAATCTTAGGACACACGTTAGAAAAATCGATATCGTTAATGATATTGTAATTATCCTTATCCTAACATTAACCATTTTACTCGAATACTCAATCCTTGTAATTTTCTTTACACGACCTAAGTATGTAATTTTTAATTTTTTTTGGGTGGTTTAGACCAACCTAGGCACGTAATTATATTACTCAAATTAGCTTAAACATAAAGTTGATTATTATAATGGCAAATAAGTGTCAGTTCGGCCACTAATTGCGCAGGCATAACTCATCTTTCTACTATAAAATGACAATGTAGCACGTTTGGCGTGACTTTAAGGGCGAACCTAAAAATAAAATTTTATGGTAGTGAATTTTCTAATATTGTTTTATATTTATGGTAAGATCCATATATAAGAATTTTGGTATAACAAAAATCGATAATTTTAATAATTTTCTAAAATTTTAGAGTAACGAGTATTACCCTTTGCTACTAGTTAGGTTCCCCAGTTGCCGTGAGCAGTGAGAGTATTAAGGTCGACATCAATTATTATCTTGTAACACATAATTCTTTCTGCCTTTAGTCTTTTTTTTTTTTCTTTTTCTTTTTTTTTTTTTTTCATGTGTAAACTAAACATATAGAACTTTTGATAATACAAGTCAAAAGAACAGATGAAAAGTCATTCCGTCAATTACGGGTTCAATTTGGGATGGAAGATAACCTTCACATTGACCTCGGATATTCGGGTTTATCTGGTACACACCTGTTAAGAAAATACGAGTTCCCACATGAAGGAGAGATCGGGGTATTGCAATTGATAATTAAAATGCGTTTGAGATAATGAGTTCAAAACTCCATATTAAGTTATTAACTAGTGACGTACATTAGTTCAGAATATTTTTCGCCCTAATGAGCTGACATGGTGATGAATTACTATCATCCAAATCGGAAAACGAAAAAACAATTGGATTAGGTATCTTGATTTTGGAAAATACTTCACATGTATAACTAAGAATTTTGAAATTTTTATTCTATATCGGAGACGAGCGTCCCTACTAACCCTCTCATCCCGTCATCTATGATTTAAGGTCCAAGAGATGAATAGTGGTAGTTGTACACTTGTACATAATTTTAGCTCATATACTATGTATAGAGTAGAGGGCAAGTAAGTGATTCCACATATATGGAAATTTGCACATTTTTTGCTACACTAATTTTGATTGCTATTCCCTATTTGTCTTACCATATGCAAAATGCTTGACATGTAAGATGTGTCAATTTTCCCTCTTGACAATTTTGGGTTTATAGATGTGAAGGAGTTAAGTTTTTTTTAGACCATCCGGTTTAGTCGGATTCGAATTGGGTAGGATCATTAGATCGATAAAGTTCTCTTTCATGAGTTTTAACACTGTTGCATCCTTAGGGTTTAAACATGAGATTGCTGATTAAGCTAGAACAATCCTTTATCAATTGATCTAAGCGCTCTGGGTAAGGGGTTAAGTTAATATGCCTTATAAATGCGCTTGATATTTTGTGTATATTTGTGATGTTCATAAGATCATAACTCATAAGTCAAGTATTCATGGGCCACTAATTAATTTAGAATTATACGTGTTTTTCATACAATGATTTTATAGAACACCAAACACCAATTTTTCTTTTTAAATTTTGAGTGGTAAATTGACACCAAACGATATATAGTAAGTACTCATTCTAACAAGTACTCCCTTCGTCTCAGTTAATAATTTACACTTGTTTTATTTCACTCTCACAAAATAAATCAAATGTAAACTATTCACTAGGACATAGGGGTAGCATAAAAAAAATTCAAAGATATAACTATGTAAATGTAAAATCCCCTTACTACTAAGAGAATAAATAAATAATTGGCTACTAACTGGTGTTCTACTATCCCTGCTTTTTCCACTATCCCTGCTTTTTCCATTAGCCCATCTTATTAACTATACATAAATTTTACTCACATTATTAAATTATTAGTAGGTCTCGCGAGAGACCGTCTCTCACTAATTTAGTGAGAGACATAATAGGAAAACAAAAAATTCAATGGGCCCCTCACCCCATCATGTAAGAGGTCTCTCAATAACGCTATTGAGAGACCGTCTCTCAGAAATTTTTGCGTTAAATTATTAGTATATGCTTTATACATTTTCCTTTATAGGAGTATCTGTTAATAGTAAGTTTTAACAAAAAATATAATAATTTTATCTCTTTTACCTCTTATTACTGCACATTATTAAAATTTGTTTTTTACACTCAACCCAATTGTTAAATTGTCCATAAAAAATACGGTTTAAAAAACCGTGCTTTCGCGCATGATCATCGCTAGTGACTCTAACACGGAGTATTAGTATTATTTGGTGATTCTTTCAATTTATTTACCCATGGCAAGAAATTTCTTGATTACCAATTCAAATGATTACTCTCATGATCAATTTTGGGCATTTTTCTTCTTCTATATCAATCAAGTGAAACAACTGCCATAGGAATTCGAAGCTGTCCACTTTATTAGACTTTTAGTTTGACATATTTACACCAACTATAAATACTTCGATCAAACGTAGTTGCTCACCTTATCTCTTAATTATAATCTTAGGGATTTGATTCTTGTCTATGAAAATGTAGTAACTCTTTGGCTAATTATTTACCTTTTTATAAGAGCAACCGACCTACATCTATTCCACCACATCCCCTATAGACTAAAAGATTAACAAGTCTAGGGTTCCGCTCAACTGTTTCCTTGCACAAAAATATGCTCTTCTATTTTCAGCAATAATATATTGTAGTCAATTAATAAATATCCTCTTCTATTTTCAGCAATCTACGTAGTATAAAAGCCAAGTCTTTTCTTGGCTTCTGATTGGCTGATGGATTTCATATTATATTTTACATGCGGGCCTCTCCATGTTTTCTATTCTAATTAATTACCCTCTCTCCTCAACTCAACTTAAATCCTATTCTTATTTCTATTCTAATTACTTATGTTAAAACATACATTGAAATGTTACAATTTACATAAAATGTTGCAATTTACATACATTTAACGGAATCAATACAGAACTGTGAATAAATTACAAAAAAAAAAAAAATTATAATTACAAAAAAAAAAAATTGACCCAGGTTCTACTTCGCTTTCACCTGTAAATTCATACTATTGTATGACCATTGTATCTAAAACATAATTTTCTTCCTAATTTATAAAATATTTTGCATTTTCAAAAAAACATTAGTTCATAGATACTTGCATATTTGTAATTTTTTTGATTTATATGAGATATC